>QGOG01009270.1:0-10302 GCA_003313185.1 Collybia sp. MG36
CACATTCTTCAACGTCGATGGGACCACGAAGCCTTGGTGAATTCTTCCCTGCGCATCAATTTTCACGCATATTGCAAGCTAGGACTGTAAGGCAGAGCCCCTACATGTTCGACTTGTTTGTGGTGACAAAAAGTGCAAAAGCGTTGTAAGACGTTTGTAACATTTTCAATGGGTAGTTTATAACATTTTGTGAATTTGTGGAAAAATGGAAACCGCAGGCCTCTATCTTTCCTGGGTTTCAGAATTTTCCGATGCTTGGGGGGAGCGTCGAGCTTCCGTTGAAGCACGGCAATACTTCCGGATATTCGGTAACAAACAAATCGACATTTGTGAGGTGCAAAATATAATTAATGATCACATCGCGTCGAGTACAGGCCAGCAATGATCAATCCGTGCACGCGCCACAATGAGCGAGTTCAGCACTGCAATCTCATGATCAGCAACCCGGGCAGCAGGAATTACCAATGCCTGGCACACTTTTTGGGGATTAGTACTGCCCGCCCTCAAATAATCCATTTTCAAACCCTCGAGTCTCACAAGCCTTCTGCATCGACATTGTTCAACCCGAGACTTGTACCATAGCCCGAAAGAAATGCGACCTATCAATGATAACCCCTTCCCCCCAAAAAAATTGGATTGCGTTTGGATTGCACTTGATGGTCGGCGGTTTCCACGCGGAGAAGACTTCTTATCTGTTCCGCGTTACTCATGCTGGGCCGATTCAAAGTCTTCAGGACATGACAAGGGCGAACGGCCACGCACACTTTGTACTATATATACGATCCTTGCTTGCTCCATGTGGTATATCGTTCCTCGGTGGCCTCTCCAAGCTATACCAAACAGCGCTATCGAAGGGAAGAGAGGTGTGAGAAAAATGGCAGGGAAACCGTCTGAACTGGGGGCCTGAGGCCTGAGGATGGGAGTAGGTATTGCTCAATGCTGACATCATCGATCATCTAAGAAGAGGCCCCACTCGGTCTGGCACGTGTGAAATGGATGACGTTATCTTATCCTCCGATGCATAAACCCGAGCCGCTTGCAATTATGTCCCGCGTCAAATTTATCGCGAATCCTAGGCAAAATGGAAATCTTTGGTGGTTTCAGCTGAGTCATTGGCCGAGCGATCATGCGGTTAATTTGTTGGCAACCCAGTCCAAACGGAATCCTATCACCCTAGGCACTCAGGCCAGCTCAGGCTGGACAGTGGGCGTGATGACCACTGCGAAACCAGCAACGATAAATGTATGCCAAACTTATCCACCCCACCTGTCGCCACTCCCGCATCACCGCATTTTCAACCGTTCAACCGCTCGAGTCTTCAAACGAGTCATCGGCATTGCTTGGCCTGATGCCCAGAAAGAAATCATAAGACAGCAACCTATTCATGATATTTCCCATGTCCCCCCCACCAAAAAAAAGCGGGATGATGATGGGCGAAAAACGATTCGTGTTGGACCATGCTGGATTGCAAGTGTGGTGGGCAGCTGTATACGCGAGAAGATATCCTTTGGTCATTTCTGCGCTTTATCGGGCCGAGGACCAGAACAATACCCACCGATCAGCTCCGGCGAGCGGAGGCGCCCAGTAATAAGCAGACCACGATTCCTTCGATCCGGCGTGTTAGGAGATGGCTTTACGCTTACCAACGGCCCCAAATTCAAGGCCCACCTACCTCAAAACCCAGCGCCACCCCACCCTCCACTACTTCTAACACATTGCTCTCAAACCAACCTCTAATCAGCATGCCTTCCCACCTCATCACTGGCGCCAACAGGGGCATCGGCTTCTCCATCGTCGAGGAGCTCGTAAGCTGGTCTTCACACGATGGCTAATCAGATATGCTCACGAGGCGCATGATCTAGCTCAAGGACCAGAAGAACTTTGTCGTGGCGACCGCACGCAAGCCCAATGAGGCAAAGGACCTCCAGGCCCTCGCAGCCAAGGTCGGCAAGCAGCGCCTCGCCATCGTCCAATTGGACGTCGCCGACCCCGAGAGCATCAAGCGCGGAGCCGCCGAGGCCACCCCCCTGCTCCCCCACGGACTCGACTACCTCATCCACAATGCCGGCGTCAACTTCCAATCCCCCGCGGCATTCGAGAACTTGTACGTGAATCAATTGGGGATGAAATCAGCTTCTGACCCTCATATCCAGGGATTACAAGCTCTTCACAGAAGAGATGTACTACAACACCGTCGTCCCGGTGCAGGTCGGGAATGCCTTCCTCCCACTTATCCTCAAATCGCAGGCGAAGAAGCTCGTCTTCATCACCTCCCAGCTCGGATCGCTCGAGATTGGCGCACAGCTCCCTGGGTTGGCCAATGTATACAGTGTCTCGAAGGCTGCCCTGAACATGTACGCTCACTTCCATTTGAACATCTGTTGTGCCATGCTGACATCCGCTCTCTCTCCCAGGATCGGGCGCAAGTGGGGAGCCACGCTCAAGGGCCAGGGAGTCACCACCATCCTCGTCCAGCCTGGTGCGCGATCTGTGTCCTGTTTTCACAATCTGCATCCTCATGCGCCTGCTGTTCAGGATGGGTCTCCACCCCTATAGGTGATAGCCAAGACGAGTGGGTCGAGAAACATGCTCCTGGAATGGCTGCGACTAAGATCACGGCCAGGGAGTCCGCCAGGGGCGTGGTCAAGGTGATCCAGGAGGCCAAGGTCGAGGACTCGACCACGTTCTTCGGCGTCGATGGCGCTACGGAGCCTTGGTGAATTCTTCATTACGTATCAATTTTCACGCATATAGGACTGCAACCCCTTTGGAATAAATATAATATACGCACCACATATATACATAACCCAAAAGCGATGCGACCTATCAATGACTACTGAGCCGATTCGATGTCGGCAGGACGTGACGAGGGTGAGCGACCACGCACACTTCGTACTATACGATCCTTGCCAACCTCCGTAGCCTGAGCCTGGGCCGGAAGCACTACTGGTACCTCCCTGCGCCACGTGATATATCGTTCCTCTTCCGGATACTTTGAGTCTCACAAAGATCTACGCATACACAGGCAGGGAACCCGTTGTCTATTCATCTCAAATCTGGAATCAGTCGGATCATCCATATACAGGGGTGTCACCTATGTGCATTTGCGACTGCACCGGGCAAATCCGTTGTTCCAAGATTGCACCGACCTCGCAGAGAAAAGATCCAGCTCTATTTCGGTCAGCCTAGAAACAATCCAGCCATTGCCTAGCCTCCACGCGCCATCCTGATATATTTCAGGTCCTCCACTTCCTGCGTCGAATGAATGTTTGGCTATTACTTGGTGCTGGATAACACCGAGGCACTCGCGCTAGCACAGGCGACGCGGAAGGGCGCCGCACGGCAATATTAACCTCCTGGAGACAGGGTCCGGTCCTATTTTGGTCGGCTTAGCAACCTGGTGAAAATCGGCTATCATCTAACCTCTACGCGCTATCCTAATATGATTCCGATCTTGCGTTTGCGCCACCGTCGAATGAATTGGTGGCCGATCATCACTCTTGTCGGATAACGACAGGTGAGGGCGTTCGCAAAAGTCTAGGCGGCAGGGCGCCGTGCGCCAACATTGGCTTGGGCAGGAGCGGGAGGTGAGGCGTTTCCTTGGTTCATCATGATAGAATGGGAATGAAGCAAGCATCCTTGTTGATTTCAGATTTAGATTGTCCACTGATCATTCTCCTAGAGTACATTAGTTGACCACGCTTATCTTTGGGCGGAATCTATCGAGGAGTATGCGAGGGTTGGCGTCAAGCCAGAGAACAATACAATATATCCATCGGCGCGCAACGATGAACATGTCAATGATCAGCGTGCTGTGGTGACAATGTGGTCGCATTATTCAGCCCATGGCATATTCCGCGACCCCGGTATATTCCTAATCGATTTCTTCCTAATCTGTACTTCTTATCCTAATGTTACGTTGGAGCACATTGCTCCACAGGCCCCAGGTACTAGTACACTCAAGGAGTCCGCCGAGCCAGGCTTTCGAATTGAGACGGTGAATCTGCCCAACGAGAAAAAACAAAGGTGCTATGGTATGGCGTTTCAGTGTTTAGCGGAATGACTGACTATGTTGGTCCATGCCAGTGAATCTAGGCGTTGCGAGCCACCTATCAGATACACAAACCTATAGGGAGATGAAAATTGAAGCATTACGCGAACGGCTATTAACCTCTATCCCCATGTGATATCGAACTCAATGAGGAATTTTGCGGCAATGGAATTCTAATTACCGCCCACGCTTTTTGCGGATAATTATAGATAAACCTTGTGCAGTGCACACCATGTGCGTGATCCCCAGTACTCAAGGTCATTGGATTTGGGTATGCATCATACACCTCTTATCTTCTTATGCACACTGCATAAATTCGAAGCAGATTCGCCGCTGGAAAACCAAAGCTGAATTTCGATGATTTATCAAATGCTCCTATGATATATACCCTGTGTCGAGGACACTCCATTCGGCATAATCATCGATGCTGCACCACACACCCCGGACCCGACCTTCTCTCGTTACCATTACTACGCAGTTCCATTGGAGTACTCAGTGGGTCCGCGGGCGATGGGGTTCGCATCGGCTTGTGTACCAAACACAAACCATATGTTTCCTTCCCTGAGTCCAACTTCCAAACCGGTCAGATCCGTACCTTGAGGCAAATTTTCGTGCAAGCTAGACCCAGTCTGCAGGCTCAAGAGGAATCAGCAGGTGAAATCACGCGCTTGTTGCAACAGTAAGCAAATGACATTGTGTCAATCGCCCAAATCATATGATCTCATCTGGTTGGTAGATTACTGTCTGTGGCGGCGCCGCCATTGTCAGCTTGTTGGACCCCATATTTCATATCTTGGCAATGCGTTCGGGTATCTCAGGTAAAAGGTATTTTCAAACACCTGGGGTTCGACGTTGGTGTCGCTCAGGCATTGTCTGTGCGGTGTTTGATAGGCCGGCGGACGATCGGAAGATTCACAGTTTTAGCGAACCCATCAAAATTCTACTCCACTCCGCCGATTTGGGGACACAAGAACATGGGGAAAACCCCAGGCACATCCATATTTATCCCAGGCTGGCGGTATATCTAGCCAGACAACCTGAAGTGGAGGGGTGTTCTCCCAAATGGACTATTTCAACCTCTCACAGCCGTTCGTTACTCTGTGTAAGGCCGTCGTCGCAGCTCTCGCGCTGCGTTTTCTGGTGTCGATATCAAAGAGACAAAAGTATCTCCCCGGTCCGCGTGGATTGCCATTCTTCGGCAATCTTTTCCAGATACCCGCTACGCACTCGTGGGAACTCTATGCGAAATGGCGGGAAACATATGGTGAGCTGATCCTGATTCGTGGACTGCGGCGAGTCTGACTGGGCTACGTAGGGGACGTCATTTATGTGACTGCCATGGGGAATCCTATCGTCATCCTCAATTCACACGAAGCCTGCGTTGACCTCCTGGAGAGGAGATCCAATCTGTACTCCGACCGACCTACGAGCATGGTGGCCAGTACGCTGTATGTTGCCATCGCATGCTCTTCTGGTGTAAATTAAATGTCCCACGCAGGATGGGATGGTGGCAATCCGTCACTCTGGGGCCATATGACGACAGATGGAGGCGGTTCCGCCGAATCATGAACGAGGCGATGAAGAAGGGTGCTGTGGATCAATATCTGCCCGGGCAGGAGCATGAGATCAGGAGATTCCTCGGTGCGTTGATGGCGGAGCCGGACAATTTCCTCGTCAACTTCAGATTGTTTGTCGATTCATCTTTTAGAGAGACATCACGCTGACCACTTTCCAGTGCATCGGCACGGAATCTGTTGAAAAGTCTGTATGGGATTGACGTGGAGAGACCAGATGATCCAGTATGTCTAAACGATGAATCTGTCAACAGTCAACTCACCATGACCAGATCATCACCGTCGCCGAAGAGGCCATGCAATATGTGGCTTATTCTGCGACCCCGGGTACATTCCTGGTTGATTTCTTCCCAATTCGTGCGTATCTATCATGGGGCTGATGCACAAGTACTAAACACCAACCAGTTCAATATATCCCTTCATGGTTCCCGGGTGCTGGATTCCAGAAGTTTGTGGCGGAAGGGAAGGCGGTCACGATCGAAATGGCGGACCTGCCGCTCAACAGGACCAAGGCTGATATGGCGAGTCTGAATAGTCCAGGATGTTCGTGAAAATAACCGGGAGTTCTGCAGGCATCTGGTGATTGTGAACCCTCTTTCTCATCTATAAACCTGGAAGCCGGCGAAGACGAAGACATTGTCCGATGGTGCTCTGGCGGGATGTTCACAGGTACCTATCCATTCCCGCTATTCCTATCCTTCGCTAACCAGACTGGTGCTAGGTGGAACAGACACTGCAAGTACAACTGTGGGCGGGTATGAAATATGGCTGACGTCATTCGCTTTTAGACGGTCGCGACGATCCACGCCTTCTTGATGGCAATGATACTACACCCGGAGGTTCAACGCCGCGCACAGGCCGAGCTTGACACCTTTGTTGGGACGGATCGGCTGCCAATCATCGGGGATCGGGCGGACCTGCCCTATGTGAATGCGGTGATGAAGGAGGTGATGCGGTGGCAGCCTGTGGCCCCCCTAGGTCCGCTCTCCCTTTGTGCGGAGTTTAGCTAGAATTGACATTTTATGCAGCGCTTCCCCACAAATTGACCGACGATGACATATACAAAGGTAATGTGCTTCCGTATGTGTGTATTATGCGTCATCTAATTGGTCCAGGCTACTTCATCCCTGCTGGGTCCACCGTGCTTGGAAACTCATGGTAAATTTAAATTCCACCTGTTCCCTCTCAACCCATGAATGACGTTGGACTAGGGCCATCACCCGCGACGCGGCACTCTACCCCGACCCTGAGCGGTTCAATCCTGACCGCTTCCTCCCCTTGTTCGACAAGTCAATCAAAGTCGCCAAGCTTCCACTTGACCCCGTAGAGTATGCCTTTGGGTTCGGGCGCCGGTGAGTCATTCCTGTCATTAAATATAGGCAGCCGCTGAGGGGTGATGTGTAGCATCTGCGGCGGTATGAACTACGCGGACACGATGGTGTTCCTCACCATGGCCAGCATGCTCGCGGCGTTTGATATGCGGCCCGCAAAGGACGCTGCGGGGAATGATATTCTACCAGAGTTGAAATTCAACTCCAACATTCTTCGGTACTGTTCACCTCGCACCCTCAATCATATGTTTTGCTGATGACTGTTTCAGAGAGGCAATACCATTCAAGTACACCATCAAGCCGAGGGCCCATGCGGTCAGCCTTATCTCAGCGGCTCAGGTCGCCCTTTGAGACTCTTCATCACGACATTCACATTGGTCTCGGTCTCTGGACACGTCCAGACAGATCTTCCATTTGTATATATATTATTAATGAATAGAATTCCACATCATTGGGGGTACTGCTGAATTATTATTATATCGCAAGTGGTTAGTTGGCTCTCTTTGCTGTGCGGTTCCACATGAATGAATTACGCATCGCGGCGTTCAAATGAGGACGCATGTAGACGTGGGTAGTGTCAAACACAGCACTTCCTTGCTTCCACTGTTACATTTCAGACTAGGAGGTCGACAGTCGAATTCTGGCCCCCACATGTCAATGAAATTTTATTTCCACTAGACTTGGTGTACTAGTACCAGGCAAATAGAAATCCCGGAGAAGCGACACACCCAGAGTAACTGCCCGAGCGATAAAATCGCGAGAGACCTCGCCTAAGTCGCCACATTCACCACACGGTATGACATGTGTGCGAGGCTGTATTCCAATTGTGCTCGGGATATGAGTACGGCGGTGGGTAAGCGTCACCGGTGTTCCAAACCATTGATCTACTGAGGCCTAGCATTACTCAGGTGGCGCCACAGCCACCGCAATGATTTCAGCCTTCCGACAGGACAGTGGCGTATCAACCATGCCTTGAAATGGGCGACCTCGGGCAGGATCCTATCACTTGTCAACGTCATGGTTTGCGTCCCGAAAACCATCCCAACGAACAAATGGAGATTTTACGCCACCTGGCCAACTTCATCTCCTTTCGCCATGTTCCTCTGTGAAACAGGCCTGATATTCGCAGAATATATGAAAACCGCTTCGTAGATCGCTCGCTCAAAAGTCACCCTACGAGGATGTCACCTCATCTGTAACTTTGCCTGTCCGGGATCCCCCAGGGTGGCAGAGCAATGCCATGAGAGCCAGAGTCTCAGCATTTGAACACTCGACAATAAAGATCCATATAAACAAAGGTATTCCAGAACTTTGGTCCAACTAGGCCTTGATAGGGAGGGGATGTTGGGCGTCGCTGGGACATGGATGTAAAACAGCAACCACAGACAGAATAGCGCTCCCCAAAGTGGCCATTTGAAAAAACTCCCGATATTCTCGGAGAATCGCCGATATCTATTGGGGATAGGCAAATTCAACGCGAGCGGGGAAAGGGAAGAAAACCAAGGGTTTGCGTGAGGGGTGGGACAACGAGCTGGTGCATTGTTGGTTGGGAGGCGGGACGTCCAGCAGCGTTACATAGCTGAGTGTATAGGGCATTCTTGACTGTGTGTCAAGGAAATGTTCGTTGGAAAAACTGGGACGGCTGGAGATGGAGGTGCACCCACTATGGGAGACTTGGGAAGCTGAAACTCGAAGCTTGAATGTTTTGGCGAACGAAACCATTGCCATTCTCGACTGTGATGAGTGTGGCACCTACTGGTCCAGCGTACTATAACTATCAGGCGTCGTGATGAAACACTACTCACATACACCAGCTAGGTAAAACTGTCTGCTATCCATCGAATTGAAGTAGAACTGTCTGATACGCAACCGTGAGCTTGAAGCGATACTGGTTGCTGACCAGAGGGAGCATCCGGGCTGTTGTGGCATTTGGTTTGGGTGTTGAGAGTGATGCAGGTTTTGAGTTTGGATGTGTTGAATTGTCAGGCGTGTTCAAGTTGTGCTTGACGCTGCAAACAGGACTTCAACAGTACGCGCTCACCGAGAAACACTGCCAGTGGTTTCCATCGCAGCTCCCTGGAATAGGTTGTGGTTTAATCAGTGAGTGAGAGTAATGAGCCTCGGCGGGGGAGGTCCGTTTTCAACTTCGATCCCTTGCATTCAATACTCAGACCCCAGTCACAAATACGATATTCGAATTATCTGAATGTCTTCAATGATAGCCGTGGTTGTCGTGCAGGAGTCGGAGGTACGTGGTGAATAGCTTGGGATTTCAAAGTGTTAACGGAATGTCTGGCATGAGGACGAGCCTTTGTGGTCAACCACGTCTATTGGCACCAAACGCTCAAACCACCGAGTCATGAATAGTTACACAAAAAACTGGAAAATATGGCAACTTATGCTGACGGGGCGCTGTAGTAACCTCCCCCAGTGCTTGTCCACTCGGGTGTTCCGGCATACGGCACCACGGGGATGGGCGCGGGGCAGGGCGTGGGGACCAGCGCCGCGTCGGTGAGCTGAATGAGATATCCTCCGAAGTTTCCCATTTCCAGGGGGTAAACACCCAAGCTTGGACCTTCCTGGTAAGTTGGAGGTGTAAGCTGAAGCGATCACATGCAGAGGCGCGGAGAGCTTACGATGGTCCTCTGGTCCTCCTCCGCATCCTCCAACTGTTGAATCATCTTGCATGTCTCCTTATGACTTTCCCAGCAACCCAAATAATACTTTCCTCTATGGTCCAACCGGATGATCTTGGCACAGGCCTTGCACCGCACGCTTGTGGTGCGGATGCTGCCTAGGGTTACCCATTTATCCTTGAGCAAACAAAGTATGCGAGCCTCTATGTCCAAATTCTTTTTTCCGCCGCTTTCCTCCGTTGTTTGGGGGACCTCATGCTCATGTGCCACAGGAATCGGGGGGTTTTGCGGCTGAGGACTTGATGCCTCCTCCGAGTGCCAGTGGCTCCCCGGGCCTGTCGTTGCCACAGCGAGCGCGTTGAGGTCGAGTGGCTTGGTGAATCCGCGCACCCCCCCTGCTGCACCGACACCCACTCCCATGTCCTCGTCATTGAGGAGCTCGGGGATAGTGAGTCTCCTGTTCGACATTCGGTGTGTGAGGTTGGAGGAAGGAGGAAGGGGTGTGGTTGAATTTGTCATGGCCACACTCATGTCCCTAGCGCGGCGCCCAACACAAAGTGCATCCACGTGGGGATATTTCACTCTATTGCACTCGCAGTCGCATTTGCTATGGGTCTTTTCCTTTTCCTTGGACCGGGTCGGGCTGCAGTGTGGCCTGGTGAGGACTATGGCCACAGAATTCTACCCCGTTATGTTCAATGAGGCTCTGC
>QGOG01009352.1:0-26456 GCA_003313185.1 Collybia sp. MG36
CCCCACGTGACCAGCTGATGCTTTTGCTTGATCGCGACCTCAAAAGTGTACTGGTGCCCCATGGTGCGGTAACACCTATCAAGGGCGTTAGTGGATTGTTGTTGGATTTGAAGTGGGAGGGACATTACCAGAGCCTCCAGACGGCGGAGATGCCGGCGAGGATTCCGCCGAAAACAAGTGGAGAATCTGTGGCGCCCATGGAGAAAGAGCCTGCGCCTGACGCGCTGGGACAAAGCAACGCCGGCGGGTTTCGGTTGGTGGATGTGTAGAGCAGGGCCACGAATTCGCACACGGCAGCTGCCCACATTGTCGCCTATTACACGACAACGTTCGGTTTAATAATCATCCGGAGCGGAGAGGGAGGCGTCAAAGACAGACCTTGTTCATTGCGGCGATATGCTGAATGAACACCTCGTTGATGGTGTTCGGTCGAGAGAGCTCCTGCTTTTTCGGCGTGGGGTTCGGTGGCGACATGAGGACGTGCACCGCGGCTGAGGTGACGAGCAGGTACATTGCGCGGGGGAAGAGCTCAGACATGATGTGGTCTGTGGTTAACGTTCGATGGGGGATTAATTGGGGTTTTCAGCACCCCGCTGGCCTGTGGGGTTACGGCGTAGCCTAGGTAAATAACAATACCGTGCCGATCGGCTCGCACAGGATTTGCCGCATGGTGGGTGGATCGTGGTCACATGCGTCGGCGCTATGGGCCGCGCGGTTAAAGCGGGGTTACTTGGATATTGCGGTGAACCTGTCATTTTCCTATGTGTGCATCTCAGGCTGACGCGTCCCCAAGATTATGGGATTCGTGAAGGTGCTGGGGTTTGCGGCCCCGATCTCCCCATGGAAGGTGGCTGCTGTGCGCAGCCGGCGTTTTCGGGGTAAAATGTGGGGATGGCTTTCCCGGCCACGAGGCCCGAGTTTTACATATAGATTTCGAGGCGCGTCTCATGAGCTATGGCGCCCTCATAGCAAATCGCCATCCAAACTTCCCGAGGACCCGCAACAGGGTCCCTGCCACGAGTACCAGTAAGGGACCTGCCCCGAACGACCCGAAATTTAACAAGGGGAATATTCTCTACCTGCCAGATCGACCATCAACGCCATTTCATTGTATCGTAATCAAGGCTGCTTCCTCGACGGAGTTGCAGCCGCTTCCAATCGCACCGTCACAAATAGCTATGATCAAATCCCTGGCTCTCCGTCCATCGTTCAACGGCGTCCTCCCAGTCTCGCTAAATTGCACCATCACAAATACCTACGATCTTCTCCGCGGTTCTCTGTCCATCGCCCAACGGCTTCCTCCCAGCCTCGCCAAGCCTTTTCGGGTGCATAGACCCGGTCTTTTTGATCGCCCATTAACGCCGTTCCATGATATTATGTCATGTGCGGTGGCCGAGTATGCTCGAGTGTGAAGGCAGTAGCCTTGATCTTCCTGTGAAGTTGTGACGCCCCGCGTCAGCGCTCCAGGTCTCCCTCAAAAAGATATATCAGGGAGTCTGCGCCCGTGCTCAACTCAGCTGAGAAGAGAACCTCTCCTCAATAACTTTGAGACTCCATAGGGCCTGCCTCGCGTGCGGAAGGCCTGCTCGTGATCATCTCCGCAATCAAGACGGCGTCAATCCTGATCACGACACGAGGGTGCCAGCCCTGCGAGTGTGAAATGGACACAGCTTCTTCCCGGTCGGCTCATCGATCTCGACTCCGCGATCCCCATATTCCGGGACATTTCCAACGAGATGGACGGCAATGCAAGTAAATGGCTTGAGGTATTCTTCTGCTTCGCGATCGCGTCATTGAACAACTATTCCGCTGTCGACAAGGAGACGCCGGAGGTCTCTGGCATCGCGAGAGCGCAGGGATGTTGAAGGATGGGGCCGAGGGTCGCATGTGAAATCTGGAGTACTTGGTCTGGCTCTCGCTGCCCAGTCCCCGGGTGAAGATATTGCATTTCCGAGCTTCCTGGCCCTGTTGCCCAGGCAGCCCAACCCCAACACATCTAGCGAGTGCGGGGATTACCGAGTATCCGGAATATTCGCAAGGCAAAGTCCGTGCTTTCAGAATGCCTTGTCTTCAAGACTTGTCCAATTAGCCCCTCTATGCCCCCAGGCTCATTCGCCTGTTCATCTGCGTCCAGTGCGCCCGAGGCGAAGGCACTTTTAATTCCATCAATCTGGCGTTCCAAATATCAACTCCTGATTCAATCACTTGAGGGCGATTGGCCCGAGAGGTGGAAATATCGAGACCGTGCTCATTGATGCCTTGCAATCTAGTATGCCTATTAGCGAGTCATAGAGGCTACACTGGATTTGATTCGGCACACTATATTCCTGGCATTGGCTCGCTCAGTGCCCTCCTGCCTCTGGGGTGGTCTCAGGAACAGCTCGCAAATCCATGCGAAAGATCAAAACTGCATCATGCCATTGATGGTACTTACCTGCTGCTCACCGATTCTTGATACAGTGTACGCTCAAAACCGACCTCCTGACAGCCCAAAATCCAGTATCGTAACTATGTTTTGAAAACTCGTCCAAAAAGCATCAACCTCAATTATTATATTGGGGTTATCTAATCTTTTTTTTTTTAAAAAAAATCCAACGATATTTATATACCCCCGCAACGATGGCATGATGGGGGCGCGGCGATAGCCGCAGGGGGGGTTATCTAATCAAAAGATAACTTTTTCCTCTGGAAATCAACGCGGGTTTGGTCACGTGCCCGGGCATTCTGAATCAAAACTCAAATTTAATTATTACACCCCACTCTCCTTCTAAATGACCAAATCTGAAAGCTGTGAAGAGCCTGCGAAAGACGCAAAGGAGATATTCCCCGAGCTGATATATCAGCGCCCTTATACCACTTCGTACATCCGCGGTAGCCTCCATACCCAGTCGACTGGCGGTGGCGGAGAAAAGCCAGGCTTCCCCTGCTGAATTTGCAACCTGTCTCCGAGTCCCCGTGGCAAGTGATTGTCATACACAGCCAATGCATGAAATAGCGCGTCATGAGCCGGCTGTGCATGCGATGGATATATAGCCAACTGGTGTTTTGAAGGATTCAACGTTCAACATTCACCCCTGCCATCGTCGCGATGGGGCCCCAACAGCCACCTACCACTCGGACTTCTGGAAGCGCTGAAGCAATATTATATGGCAAGCCCACCCCCAAGGAGGCCCCCTATCACGAACCTAAGAGCCTGCCACGCGTAGGGAAGGGACTTCCTCAAGCTTTTGGGAGACATTCAAAATCCGCGAAGGGACTGAGTCGCCCTCCCGATCTACTAGACGATGGTCATTCATCAACGCCATTTGATTTACTTAAGGCTACCGTCAACGTCCACGCTTCACTCGGCGAAATTGCAAGCTCTTCCAATCCCATCGCTACAAACAGCTACGGCCGCCTCTCTGGTTCTTTATCCATCGCACAGCAGCTTCCTTCTAGCCTCGCCAAATCGCCCGGAATCACTCATCCGAAATGGAAATTCACGCTCAATCTGGCTTCAACAGCAGTGTTATTGGTGAAAGAGGTTGCAGGAGCATTTGAAAACGTTCCCTACATCCAAGCCGTAGCAGGCGTGGTTATCAAGATCATTGAAATCGCGGATGTGTGTTTTCCCTCAGGGTTTCTCTCCTTTTCGGGCATTAACTGGTTTTAGCAAATCCAAAACACCGAGGAAAGGTGTTGTGAACTGATCGACAAAGTGCGAGTCCACTCTCGCATGATTTTTGAACCTTTGCGAGGAATCAAGCTCGAACAATTTCCAACACTGGAGGACGATTTATTAGAAATCGCTTGGTGCGGATTATTCCACACGTCCCTAGCACCATTGCTCATCTGGATCCAGTGTACTTCAATCAATTTATACGGTACTTCAGGGCATATCCAGACCGACCCCCTTTACCCGCATTTTGAATCGGGGTGATATATCGCGGAGGATTGAGGAGCAGGATCGAAGGCTTGATGCCTGCATGGCTGGTTTCCAGGTATGCAATTCATTTACGCGCGCTCTCTGGTACTGCGTTCTCAATGTGTTTTCGGCCAGGTTAAATCGTTGATATACCTTCGAACCCACTCATCCCCTGGGGCAGAACTAGTAGGCAGCATCCCTCCTATTAATTTTCACACTGACACGAGCACCAGCCAACCTTGAATCGGGCCCCTCCCCGTCCCCACCTATTACGCTCAAAGCCCCAAATTATGTACGGACGTGATGCGGAGATAAATCGTATTGTAGGGGAATTTATTCAGCAGGCTGACACTGGCGCTAGTATTGCGATCTTGGGGCCGGGGGGGATTGGGAAGACCTCGATCGCACTCTCTGTCATGCACGACGATCGAATATGCTCGAAATACGAAGGCAACAGAATCTTCATCTCCTGTGAAGCCGTGACATCTGTCGATCTCATCGTCAGTGACCTCGCATTGGCGCTCCAGATTTCCCTCGAGGGGACCAGAGAGCCTATATCCACGATCTCAGCCCAGCTGAGAGAAGCACCCCACCTTATTATTTTCGACAACTTCGAGACCCCGTGGGATCTAGCTCACGTCCGGCCCGAGGTGGAGGGCCTGCTTGCAAACATCACTGCAATCGAGACCACATCGGTCCTGATCACGGCACGAGGGTCCCAGTACCCAGCGGGTGTGAAATGGACACAGATTCCCCCGGTCAGGCCCGTCGACCTCGACTCTGCGATGTCCATATTCCGGGACATCTCGAACAAAATGGACGACTTTGTGATTAAATTACTCAAGGCGGTGGATTGTTTCCCGCTCGCGATCACACTGTTGGCCAACCTCGCCGCTGTCGATGGGGAGACGCCGGAGGCCCTTTGGCATCGCTGGGAAGAGGAGAGCATAGGGATGTTAGGGGATGGGCCCAAGGGTCGACTGAGCAATCTGGAGTATTCGGTCTGGCTCTCGCTGTCCAGTCCTCGGATGAAAGACAATCCAGAAGCCATGACATTACTGAGCCTGCTGTCCCTGTTGCCTGACGGTATGTACCCCGGCACATTCGTTAAGTGCGGGGCGTCACCGGGGGTCAGGAATATCAGCAAAGCAAAATCCATACTGCTTCAGAACGCCCTCGTCTTCATAGACTCCTCCAACGGGTCCCTCCGCGTTCTCAGTCCCATTCGTCTATTCATTTGCGCCCGGCACCCCCCCCACACCCGAGGCGAAGGCATTTCTGCAAAGCCATTACATCGATCTGGCACTTCAGGGATCGACTTCTGATCCCGTCGTCCGAGGGCGATTGACCCAAGAGGTGGGCAATATCGAGGCCATGCTCATCGATGCCTTGCAATTTGGTATGCCCATTGAGCGAGTCATAGAGGCTATGCTGAATTTCACTCGGCACACATATATATCGGGCGTCGGCTCAACTAGCACTATCGCTTTCGCAGCGGGGACGCTCAGTGACCTCTTATCGAAGGATCCTACTGTGACACCGTTCCCAGGAGGTTCGACGCCCCTTAGGTGGTGGGAGGAACGGCTCACAACATTCGGGCGGATGATCAAAAACCCCACACCAACTATTCCAAGAATTCCAGTCGATCTCGTGAAGATGCTCGCGGATTGTGTGGGTTGCTGGGGGCAACTACTCAGTCGGCACTTTCAATTCCAGCAGGCAGAGCTGAAGTATTCCTACGCCATTCGACTACATATACAGGCCGGTGATCTATCCGGCCACGCCAACGATCTTCACAACCTCGCCTGCCTCTATATGCGGCAGCCCGGCTCCGTTGGCAATGCTAAGGAAACGTTTCTTGCGGCGATGGGGCTACATGAGAAAATTCACGACCGGGTAGGAAAGGCACACGATCTCATGGCTGTCGGGAAACTCCACCTGCAAGAGTTGGAGACCAAGGCTGCGGAGGATAGGCTCCTTGAAGCACTCTCGTTGTACGATGAACTCGGGGACGACCTCGGCCAAGCCTCTGCCCTGAATGCCCTCGGACATCTTTCTATCGCTCAACCGAATTGTGACCATGCAGAGATGTACTACACGAGAGCCTTGAACCTGAACATCGCAGGCGGAAATACAGTTGGGCAATCCGAAGGTCTGGCTGGCCTCGCACGTGTTTCATTGATCCAGTCACGATTTCATGAGGCCCGGGTAAGAATTGACAACGCCATGTCCCTTCACTCACCAACACATTACGCCGACCACCTTGTGATCTTCGGGAGGGTTCTCATCGCGGAGCGGAAACACGAGGAAGCATGTCGCATTTTGAACCACGCCGCAGAACTCCATGCCACCGCTGGGGACCGTCTGGGTAGTGCAGATGATGCACTGTATCTGGCTTTCATTTACCTTCAACAGCCCAATTCATTCGATAAAGCATCCGAGATGGCCTTGACGTCGCTTGAGGCCTATGAAGCGCTGAATAATATTTCGGGTCAGGGAAGCGCGTTAGCGACGCTCGCAATGATGGATATACGTCGAGGCCTCTATGAACAAGCGCTCAAGAAGTTGGACACCGCTGTTGTGTTTCACCGCCAGGTCAACAACCTCCTAGGCGAGGCACTCGACTATCACTATATCGGTTACGCCCAGCTCCAGAACGTCCAATATGAGCGGGCATTGGAATCACTGAATATAGCGCTTGGATTGCACGTCGAGGCAGGAAATGTCCAAGGACAGGCTGACAATCAAGTCAAAATCGCAGAGGTGTTGCTCAGATGTGGTGATATAGACGCGGCTCTGACTGTTGTCAACCAAGCATTGACATTGCACACCCAAATTGATTATTTCAGTGGCCAAGGCGATGCCCTCTATGTTCAAGGTTGCATTTTCTTGGAGGGTTCACAACTTTCGGAGTCGATCAAGTCGTTGCGGAAAGCATACGAATTCCACAAAGGAAGTGGGCTGGCTTTCCCTCAGGGCCTGGACCTCGCTGCCCTCAGCTCAGCGCTGCTGAAACAATCCATGAGAAATTCGACCTGGGGCCGGATTCCTCGGGACGAGTCGGAAGCGATCGAGCCCCTGTGGTGTTTGGACGAAGCCATAGAGTTATTGCAAAGCACGGCGGGCGATGAACATGTACTCCATTGCAAACGACGCCGAGACGAGGCCAGGCGCGCGTTGAGTCTTCCCGTGCCAATTGTATGCAATGACCTGTCGCCGAATCCTCAGCTTGGCGACTCCGGACCGCGTCGCGATTGATCACCGATGCGTCTGTCGCTACGTGTTGTTGCTGGGCCTCGAACACCACGCACCCCCGTGGTTATCCGCTATTATTGTACTCGAAGAAATGGAGATCGTTGCCCGAGTTCCCCATGACAATTCTCCATACTACATCCCTCGTCCACTCTTCCTGTCCCCTGTAATTGTAATCCAGGGGAACTGGTTATGGCTCCAGACGCATACTATTCTATCAATTGACGGCAAACTTTTGGGGACCCTGAGCCCTAGTTCATCTTGTAAGCCCCAATGTCGACTGTTGGAACCTCAGAAACACTCATTCATGACCTGCAGGTGATGAATGTATAAGAGGTATTTTTCAACAATCCCTGGAAGTCACTGGTACGCTGGCAGTGAAACACCAATCTATCAAGTAGCAGGCACTTCTGGATTTCGGTTGATCAATGGCAAATATATCCCCTCCAAAGTGGGGTAAATCCTTATAGACCAGAATTACATACCATTGATGGTGCCTACCTTGATGGTTCTGTTGATAGGACCGCACGTTCACTCCCACGTAAGGATCTTACCACAACCCAGTCACCCACCTCTGCGGCCGCCACCTGGGGTGGTTTCGCGAAGCTTGTCGCACTTCCAACTTGTCAACGATGTATCCCACGTCTGTGGATTCATCAACGGGTGATGATGTCCAGCAGCGGATTCATGTCTCGTTCCCTACGAAAGATGCAGAGCATACATTTGCCTCTCTGGTAGGTCAGTTGCGGCGTGACAAGGCGAAGAGCGGTGTGGTGGAAATCAACTGTAACATGACCAGACAAATCGCGGAGGCCTGAATGTCTGGTCGTCTTCCAGCGCTGGCCGCTTGGGGCCGGATGCCCATCAGCCTATCGTTGAGATGGTGCACGGTGACTGACCTCGCGCGGACCGAAATGATAACCCTGCCGGCATCGGGCACGCGCGCCCCGTGGTGTATCCTGCGGGAGCGCTACCAGTACATATTATTGATACGCTCAATAGCTACTATTATCGCATTTTGGATCTCTTTTGCCGATGTGCACTGTGAGGCGAAGACACACACCCCTGACAGTCGACGTCTAAAACGGATGACTCATCCAGCACGTGAGTGCCAGACCCTCACTGGCGTCTGCAACTTGTTGACTGTTCAAGGTATTTCGACATGGTATGCACTACGCGAGTTGTGGTACATATGTAAGTTATTTTGAATATAATAACGATGAAGGGCGAATCCAAGCTAACCATAGATTTGTAACGGATCAATTCAAAGGCCAAGCGTTGCGTCGTTCAACCTGCTGTTGTTATGCGCTTGTTACTGCCGTCCCATATTCAACATTTAATTGGAGCCTGAGGCCCACGCTTCGAGTTATTTGTGGCCAGCTGGAAGAGTGGTAAATAAACGCATGGAACATTTAGCAACAGCTCCTGGTACCACCTTCACCAACATAAACACTAACTCATCAACTAGCCAACCCTTCTGGACGTTAGCTTTTCGATGGCGTCGTATATCATAGGTGGGGTGAGCCCCCATGCAACAGGATTACATCAGGATGCCACTGATGGCACCTGTTGACTCTGATGCATCATTCCTTGATAGTTTTGTTGATAAAACCGCAGCGGCACACTCTCCTACGTAAGGATTTGCCCCATCCAATTAGTCTCCCACCCTGCGGCCACCATCACCAAATGACCAAGCTTAGGTATTGTGGTTGATTTGAGCATCGGGAAGCTTGGGACACTTTTAGCATGGGATCACTGTTCCTGGCTACCTGGTTTACTTCGAGGTCCACGGCGGTCAGTGTTTCAGGTAGTGCACATTTATAACGTGGGCTATTAACCATGCTACCGCAGACACCAAACATGGCTATCACAACCACTGATGCAACCTTCCTTGGGATCATCCTCGAGGGTATCTGCTATGGTGATGAAGTCGACACTTTGTTTTGATATCTTCACCCATGTCTTGTCTTCTAGGAGCACTTGCGGCATTATTCGTGATATATATGTTCATCCAACAGGAGCGCCGAAGAATTGGAGGAATCCCGGCGGGTGGCCCATTGGTTCTGGCTATCACCCGCTATTCATTCTCTGCACCTTATATGCTGCAATCGATATTCCAAGAACATATTTCGAACTTGTGCCTTTCTATTATTTCCCCCTTGATTTTTCTCACTGTGCGGCTACGAACCATAGCTATCAGACACAGTCTCCCCGAGCCCTCTCGAGCAAAAGAATTTGAATTTGGCGACAAGCGCTATCTTCTCGATCGTTGACTTCCTTGCGCAAGCTATCCTGGTATGATTGATCTCCCTCTGCGCAATAGCGCAATCCGAGCCCATCATTGCCGCGGCTACTAGATTCATCGTTGCTGGGTCATCTGGGAACAGAACATCCTGGTCGTGTTTGTTCCCGGGTTCCTCGCACTGGCAGTGCTGGGTGAGGTTCCAAAATTTTCTGTTCATACATATTTGATATTGACGGCTTTGGTTTGTCCAGGCGGAGAGTTCGCTTTGGTTGGCCTCCTTGGAACAGTCGGACCGGATGGAGTCGGCAGCATACTCGGTCGCTTCCTTCCGACCGGAATCACAGCATTCTCCTTCTCCCTAGGTGTCAATGCCTTGACCAGCTGTTTGATTCTCAACAGGATGTGGGTCATACAAAAAAGAACCCCCGCCCGCTCCATCCCGTTGATCGCTTCTATCACCATGGAGTCGGGAATAATTGTCGTCTTTTCCCAGCTCATTTGGGTGGTGCTCTTCACGATTCAACATCCAGCATTTTCCCTCGTTGGGGGACCGATCATTCAGATCTACGTGAGGCCATTTTGATTGCGCGACTGAGCAATGTGAATAATTGGATTTGACCTAGGGCATCACCCCCACACTGCTTGTCGTGCGCACGACATTAGCGGTTGTATACGAGAATTCCAATGAATTTGAGTTGGGCTCGGTCACTCGCGTAGGCGCGAGCGTCGCACAGGCGGAGCGTCATGAATTGGATAGGGTCTCTGAGAAGAGTGTATAGCACGAACGTATTTCATTACTTATAACGTTGAAACCTATCCATTCCCTCAATCACGGGACGCAACCGCCCCCTCACGCTCAAATCCTGAGCCACCCCGCCATGTCGATGGTCAGGAGTCTCAAAGAACAGCCAGTCCCGTCTATCGCACCCCGGACGGCTTGAGACCAGGCGATTTGACAATTGACCTTTCCTATCCATAGTCATGAGTTCACACCGGGGGATCATCAATTGAGCAGAATTGGCCGTGGGTATCCCCTGCCAGTGCCTTCTGATCCACTGATAGATAGGACATCCTCTGCACGCATCGCGTTCCTAGAATTCGTTCAGGCCCATGCTGTCACATCGGACCACGCGGCCGGAACCTTTTAGTGTTCAACATCGTTTGATCTCAACTCTGGTTCTGGCCAATCGCAGCACGCTCTGGTTTAGACAGAGTGGGGTAACCAATCCTTCAACATTCAGGCACTAAACCCACGGCTATATTCTCGTAGCACACTGTCGTTCGAAGATTGAACCAATCTCGCTGCAATTCCACACGATTGAGAAGGACCTTTCCATATGGTGTCAAGCATGCCCCTGCAATCACTGAATATATGTACTAGACTGTTGAGGTTATCAACGGGGATGCTATCACAGATGAGGGCTGGGGCTACTTACAACAAAATCGGGGTCATCCACTAGGGGGATTGAGCTCCATTCATCAAGGTTCTGTACCACGAATTCTCGGGTCTTCACCCAGTCACGACACCGATGAGCCCGATAGGTCTTGTTGGAATGGCTATCGTCATCCAGAGGTATCAACGTGAGGTCTCCCTTGCATAGAATGCCCTGGCGCAAGAATTGAAAGCAATGATCTGAATGGCCGAGATCATTCCGGAGCTTTCTCCGATTGGTGACCAGCCCGTCGCGGGCGATGGTGTACGCGAATCGCAGAGCGTTGACACAATGGAGCTGGTGATACATCGACGTCCCGAAGGGCCGCCCTTTGGGGCCCAGCCGGACGAAGCCACGCATTGGAGCTAGCGATGTCTTCCATGCCTTATCGTCTGCGAGGGGGTATTGGTCTGGGGTGGGTCGCACGACTATGGCTGCGGCGGGAAAGTCCCCTGGCAGTTGGTCCGGAATGTCGTCGGCAACGTAGCCTAAATTGACGATTGTCAATATTCAAGTCAAGAGGAAATGCCACCCTCACTGACTATAAGCACGATTCCTAGCTGTTTCAAACTCGCGAGAACGGAGGGCAGTGTGTGAATTGAAGAGGAGCGTGAGAAACAGGATCAGTGCGATTCGAGAGAGAGGGTGTGTCGCGCTGCGCGCACCCATTATCGTAGGAGGTCGCATGGTGGGTTCAGCATCAAGGGCATCCATTTACCTTTATGTGCCGGATACTATCGTGGGGAGCACTGAAGCCGGAATCAGAATTTTATGGCCAACATCTTTCCCAGTATTGAACCCGACTAATGCTAACCATGGCCACTGACAATGGTTCGACATGACCAACCCGGACGAATGACTCGGACATTACAGGAGTGTCCCCCTCATTCGGAATCCCACTGGAGTGGTTGGCCGAACGTCAAGCCAACGAATCGATCACATTCGCCCATCAGAAGCAATCAGACCTCGTGGCATATTAGCCGTGGCTACCCACGGTGGACACCTACAAGGCCTATACCATAGGAACGAGATTATTGAGGATTCGAGCCATAAATACAATCCTCACCCCATCGCTTCCGTACCCAATCGCAAACCGGTAACACAATGCGTTCTTACTCTCTCAAATTTTGGGCCGCTCGCCTCCTTCTGGCCTGCGCCCTGCTCGCAACATGTAGCACTGGCGACGCGCTGGGCATTCACCGGCGTCAGATGGGGTCCTGTGGGAGTACGTTGGCATTGCTCACGTTTGCAGCATTACGCACTGGTTCTGATTTGCTGTCTTTTTTTCACCAGCTGGACCGAGCCACCCTTTTACGGGATATCGGAATAATAATCTTGAGCCGGATAGGAGCAAGGTGGAATTCCTTGTGCGTGTTCTGTTCTGCTAGTCAAGTACCAAACATAGTAGCTCACGTCGCGCGTGGTTAGAAATGACTGTAGATTGCAGCCTAGGGCATCTTTTAATCCTATATGACCCACGGCTTCCCTAGATTCCTAGATATGATGTATAGCAAACTCTCGTCCTCTCCATCTCGGGGTTTCCAATGGCATTCTGCAATCATTTGATACCGTGTCTTCAAGCGATGTGAGGGTAAAAAAGAAATAATTTACTCGCCAGTAGGGAAGACCGCGACCGTAGACGCGTTCGTGGATCTACTAGGCACTCGGTGTGAACAAGTGAGCCTGGTGCGATGGTCATGATTGAAAGGGGCCGAGTCACGCTGGTCACGGGTCCTCGGCCCGGCTTTGTCACTATAAACTTGATCCCCACGTCCGTCGGCGACAAAAGTATCCAGGCTTCTAGCCATGACCATCACGACGTCGACCGCCACGGCTCCCTGGGCTCTAAAATCAAGGCATGGCATCAGGCGGCGCTCCTTGCTCCGCCTTTGGACTGAGGTACTGAACGCGATGTGCTGCATGCCAAAGTAGCGCCGCTCATTTCCCCAAGGTGCCTTACCACGTAGAACGCTAGCAATCCCACCCCACGAGCGCGCTGGGGCACTCACGACGACGGATCATGTGGAAATACCCGCCCCAGGCGGATTCCCGAGGTTCTTCGGCATTGCTCATCGAGCTCACAAAGCCTCCTCACACTGATCTACGATTTCCCTTCTCTCACGGTGCCTCTGTTTTCATCAGATCCATAGGAACGGAACACACCCTCCCCAAATTCTCAGTCGATTCTCACCACCAAATGGGTCCCAAACAGGAAACAATACTCGTATCATGTTCTGGTGGATAAATCTGTCGGAACAGCTTGGATGATAGCTAGTGCCCAGGAAATTCGCTCTAAGGTGCGCCGTGATATCTTCCGTTATTCCTAATGTATATTGTTAACGCTTCATAGCCTCCCCAATGACCACCCAACCGTATCAACGTCATGGCATGATCATCAGTGCTGGTGTCCTGCTGCTAATATCTCTACTACAAATGTTTCAGTTGTACCCGATGACAATCGTACGTCAGAATCATTACTCCTACGGTATGTGTCCAATTCGAGAAATATCCCATCATTAACCATCCTAACAGTTGGGGAGGATTTCCCCGCCGAGCTACCATTGCAAGACGACAACGACGTCGCTCTTCGCTTCCACAACGGTCGCTACACCATCACAAATGACTGGGCCTGGAGTACATTGGTGCCTGGGGATGGCAGAGTTCGACTGGGGCCAGACGACCGGGTGTTTGATGTCGCAATGTATCAGCAACTCCGCTGCCTCAACTCGATCCGCGTCGCATACCTCGCCAACCATGCACGTCCATCTCCATTGGAGGTACCCGATATACCTGAGGCGGAAAATTGCTTCGATATCCTCCGGCAAAGTGTCCTTTGCGCCGCCGACATTACTCTCGATCCCGCGAAAGTGATCCTCGTAGAGGGGAACGCAACCTCAGCTACGACGGGAACTGGGGTGGATCACCGCTGTCGGGACTGGGTGAATGTACGACGCACAGTGGAGATGCACCAGTGATCTCAAAGGAATTGTGTAGGTTCTGAAGTTCTCGATGATCCGAAATCCGATTGCATCTTGCCATTCTTCAGATCTGACAATTATGCACCGGATTCAATAGCAAATGGGCTGGTGTTCCCCACGATATTGTATGACGTTAAAATATATACAGCATATCCATTCCTCCCCATTTTGAATTCGAAATGCGAACCCCACAAGGCATGTTTAGTCTGTCTCACCCTCTGCCTCGCATCATCCTGATCCTTTCACTCACACTCGTCTTGAACTCTTACACCACCCTTTCTTCTTTCCGTGCCATTCAGGATTCAGACAGGGCTAGGAACGATGCAAGTGCACACAGTCAGTCTGACTGGTCTCGTATCTCCCTTGCTCAACGATCATAGCCTACATCACCGATGACATCCCCAATCAGCTCCCAGGGGATTTCCAGGCCGCGGCCATGGTTGTGCAACCCACCCGGGAGTATTATCCCCTCGTGGACGACAAGGCATGGCTGACGATGGTACCCCCCGGGCTCGGGTTCGTTCGACTCGGCCCCAAAGGGCGGCCATTTGGGGTATCACTGTACTACAACATTCAGTGCCTGAACATCCTGCGGTTCGCGTACACCATTGCGCGGGATGGGCTGGTCACAGATAAGAAGAAACTGCGCAACAATTATTTCCTGTCGAACAGTTGCTTTCAGTCCTTGCGCCAGGACATTCTGTGCGCGGGGGATTTGACGCTGATACCCGCAGGCGATTCGGGCCCCATCCGTGCGAATGGAACTTATAGAGCCCATCAGTGTCGTGATTGGACGAAAATACGGGAATTTGTGGCCAGGAATGTAGAGGAATGGCGCAATATTCCCCTCGTGATGGACCCCGATTTTGTGGTAAGCCTCAGGCCCCATTTGAAGCACTGCTTATCTGATGGTCCGAACAGTCAACACTCGGTTGAGGCTGATGATGAGAGTCTTCCCGCATCACGTTTCCCAGTACCTGGCGGAAATATATGAGGAAGTCATGCCAATCATAGCGCGCCATTAGCGGCTTTGATCCGATCGGCGAAAGGTGGAAGAGTAAGAATAGACATAGCCTGGGGAAATTCAAGACCACGCCGAGTGGTCGAAGGACGCCTCAGTGAGGTCTTACATTGAATATATATTTCCACCCGCCCATTCGCAGTTGATCCCCCTGCCAAAGATGACATCTCACGAAGAGTACGCTCTCCTCGAACAAGAGGATATCAAGGACGAGCTCAGCTACCCCACCAAAGTGTCACCTGCCAGTAGATGGGAGAGACGCGCCCTTCATCTCATAACCCTCCTGCTCTTCCTAAATCTTCTAGTCGCTGCGGCAAACAGCTACTACTCGAGACGTGTAACAGAAGCCATGGCAGCCTGTCAGCGAAAGGACATTTCTGACCTTCCTCGTCCCGACCCATTTATTGGACTAACGGGGGTCACGGCGATGCCAGGTAGATTCGTTCGCCTTAGACTGCCTGGAGACTCGGCGTACTGATAAAATTGTAGGGGGAGGGCATTGATTCAAACCGAACTCCAAGCTTAGACTAGCTTACATTCGTTACAAATCTTTCCAACATGCGAGTGTTATTCTTCGAGTTGTTTGGGATAAAGTTATCGCTGGCGTCGTGGGACCTGGGACCAAGATTAATACTTAACTGTTCCAAATGTCAAGGGTGTTTGGACGTTCAGATGCCTAGAGACTTGCCCGTATACTCCGTCTCAGCCAGTTTGATATAAATCAGCAGTCCTAATAGCCCACATGCATTTCCCAATGTTAATTGTATTCTGGCGCAGGCAAATATGAAGGATACGCCAAAATAGGGAGGTCTCACGCCGGAAGTGTCGTGATGCCTATGGGGGTGAACGATGTCGGGAGGAGCGTCGAGATTAATCAAGGATGCCGGGAGGGTGGTACCATAACCCCGATGATAAAGGGAAATCAGCCATCATACGCAATCATTGATTCTCAGACCCCGGCGGAAGATGTGATCGGACCCCAGCTGTTCGTTGGATCACAAGCCTGTGAGATTCCTTGTCGGCAGAAGATCAGAGATCAACATCCAGATCTTATGTACATCTCGACGCAGCTGAAGAATCTGTCGTTTGGAGGGTAAAAATAGACGGACCATGAGGACGGCTGCGCTAAAATAAGAAGAGGTTGATAGTCTGATCTGCTTGCGCAAGGACGATGGCGAACAATAGGTATCTTGCGACACCAACCATACGTGTGGGGGATTGACGTGGGTTCGGGGCCTGGTGATTTGTGGGCATTGCAGGATTGATTATGTTCGATACACGACAATCGTGGGGGCGATTGGTGCTTCGGCAGTGTAAATTTGGCCATGGGCTTACGGCGGGTAAGGAAGTGGATGTTTTCCAAACACCCGGAGTTGGCAGTGTTCAATCGTTGTGAAAACCCAACCCGAAGCCGAACGAAGCACTATCTGTAGCATTTCCCATCCTCTGCCGTGGCCGCAGTGATGTGATAGATGGCCCAGAGGATTTGCGGCATCAGTATCATGAAACGATAAAACGGGATCGCCGTCATGTAAATCCTCTACTTAATTCCTGTGGGGGCTATCCACCCACCGAAACACATCAAGCACTTGCTGTCCCGCGGTTCTGAAGTTTGCGAGCTCAAAAATGAAATTGGAGAGAACACCTTTGAGTACCACTCAGCTCGGGTGTGATTTAAAGTCGGTGAGATATTGTCTGAGGCAACCGCATTATCAACGATGGAGGCAAGTTGAGAACCGTGAGTTGACTTGCAAGTTCACATGGGTTGCATTTGTTTTGCCACGTGCTCGGGGTCTTTCGTTCAGCTGACTGACAGGCCTGTGTACTTGATTCAACACTTGATATTCAATACAGGCACTTGACTTGGGTCCCGTCAAATCCTATCTCTTACTGTTGCTCTTTTCAAGACCTAAATCAAATACTATGCCGCCGAGGTTCCACAGGGAAAAACCTCCCCGGAATGGGCATGTACATTCTTCCGGTTCGGAGTTGACACAGATGGCTTTTGATCCAATCTTTCGCCTGAAGCTGCGGTGAGGTACTGAGGATCCATGCTTCTACAAATCCAAGAAGCCTTTGGTATTTTAGGGCGCCAATTCGTCGTTGACAACATTCTTCACCCGCCACCAAAATGACCTTTACCGAGGCAGACGCGACTGCTCTAGGGACCATCGTCGAAGGCATATTCTATGGTAATAATCTTAATAATCGTCTGGGAAATGCTGACATCCCCCTAGGTGTATACATGGTTCTCTTCGTCTTATACCTAGTCCTTCGGGGTCGCAAGGGCCGCATACTCGACGGACCGATGACTCTGGCCCAAATATTGCTGTTTGGCCTCTGTACTTTGTACATATGTCTTGACATCCCCTCGGACTATTTCGAAAATGTATGTTCATCCTTACCCCGGAGCATCAGTGCTTGCTTAACACATCATCCAGGTGGCGGATGCGGAAAACGATGATGCAGCATTCAAAATTGGCTTGGGCACCAGCGTCATATTCTCCCTGATTGATTACCTTGCACAAATGATTTTGGTGAGCCCTACCTGCCCCTCGTCCATAATCATTATTCACCGCGCGGTGGTAGCTCTACCGCTGCTGGATCATCTGGGATAAGAGATGGGTGGTTGTCGCCGTCCCGGGGTTCCTTGCACTTGTTTCACTTGGTAAATTCGCTGATGAGGGTTCAAGTATTCCATCCACTCACTTTACAACTCTGCATTTCAGGTGGGGAACTCGCGCTTGTTGGTCTTGTCAATACTATCCAGTCAATTCTCTCGGGCGGTGGGGACGCGGACACTCTTCTCGCTCGCATCAACCCAACCGGAATCTCGGCGTTTTCTATTTCACTCGGCGTCAATGCTCTCACGACATCGTTGATTGTGAGCAAGATTGTTATGATCGAGCGGGAAGTGCGCCCCGTCCTGGGCACCGAGTCGCATCGTTCGCTCCGCATCGTTACCGCCATGCTGATTGAATCTGGGCTCCTCGTATTTGTGTCTCAGCTTATTTACGTCGTTTTATTCGCCACCGGACACCCGGCATTCGACTTTGTTGCTGGCCCGATCACTCAGATTTATGTATGTGGCCTCTGATCGAACCCTAGAGACGAACGAAATTCTGATCCTGGATATGCAGGGGATCACTCCAACACTTTTGAACATCCGGGTCGTAATGGGTGCGGCATACGATAAGACTACCCGAGAAGCCAGCTCGTTGCAATTTGCCAGCTCGGGGAGGAACACCGCCCAAACTACTGGCACGGGCGTTACCAGTAGTATGCCAGGGACCGGGACCCACACCCGACGGATCAATGTTGAACTCGATGATGTTGATGCCTCGGACAGTGAAAGGGCTGCCGAGAAATCTGTTTAATGGTAAGGACTCCTGGTTGAAATCTCTCTAGAAATTCGGTGTATACATTGGCATGGATAGCTATAAGTTCGGATGTATATCGTCAGCCTTCGGATGTGCATGACATTAACCCGCTTGGACTAGTGCGCGCGCAAAATCAGATCTGGTCCAGTGACAGACCAAGTCCAATGGAATTATGCTGTATTTCACTCAGTATCATGAACTTGGGACATCCGCCAATCGGTGGGGAATAGGCCGCGCACCAATAGTACACATGCTGGGAGTGGTGGGGGTGGATGGCACTGCCAGTGTTCGGGGGTAAATCGGTCAACCAACATTTTCATTCTAGGTGTTAACCCGCGCGTTCTCTATTGTAGCGTCAATGGCATACACCACACCCCACACATTAAGTGTGCAAGTCTGAAGCCCATATCTCAACTTAGTGATCAACACAGTGCGAACAATAACAAGGCATCGGCAGGATGTCTCTCTAGATATGCAAGAATCATGATTGCGATCGAGGCATTCTTGGCTTGATAAGAAGTGAAAGGAATGTGCGATTTTTGTGGTTGTGAATTGGACAGGTGCTACCTTTCCAACCTATAACCACAACGCACCATCATCTTCAAAGTTCAAATGAGTAAAAACACACTGAGAGGATTCAGAGGAATGAGGCGTTGTTTGAACCTGTTTGGCGCCGGCGTGTTCACTTATCAAGGCAAAACAATCCCATACATGGCCATGATAATTGTTTCGTCTGTTACGACGCACATGCAGGCCGCCGAATTCACGATTACGAGCCTATGAACGTTTTTTTTTATCGCTTGGTGCGCGGATCCAGAAAGGCTTTTTGGGGCTTGTCAAGTACTAAGCCGCGCCACGCAGCCATAAATCCGCCAGACTCCGGACGATCATATCTTGCGTCGATTGTGCTCACACCAATAATCTTAGAGCTGGGCGTGTAAATATGTGTCTGTGTGCAAATTTCTATAATTTTGCGGTCCAACACAAACCTCAATCAATTTCGAATTCCTCTTGAACGAGTTTTCCATCTTGAGAGCACATGGGGCACCAAAGGTCCGTTTAGTCACATCCCCACGTACGTTCCCCTTTTAACCTCCGAAGACAGATTCAATCGTTTATTTTCCAGCTGCACTCGAATGTGCTCGTCAAAAAATAAAGACAGGACAGGTTGACGGGAGACTCGCCCGCGCGATGCACCTGTAACTTGAATCGTACCAGTGCTGCAATGGTGCGTCTACATCTTTATCACGAGTCGCGCTTAGAAATGTCCACTCAATACAGGACTGCTGACATGTTATCGTTGTCGAACGCCTGTTGTGCCAGTTAAACTAGAGCTCCCTCGGTCTTAGTCACTGTGTGATGAGCGGAGATGGCCCGGATCGAT
The DNA here is from genome assembly GCA_003313185.1 of Collybia sp. MG36. Lineage (NCBI taxonomy): Eukaryota > Fungi > Basidiomycota > Agaricomycetes > Agaricales > Clitocybaceae > Collybia > Collybia sp. MG36. Next base: position 19,598 of record QGOG01009352.1, read on the forward strand.
CACATAAGCCCTGCTGCTCCCCTTCCCACGGACAACAATGCGGCAGCGAAACAGCGTGAACTAATAATGATCCGAGAATTTGCGTGAGCACGATCTACCGGGTCGAGAGAGCTAAAGAAATGGGAAGGTTTTGGATCAGCTTCTATCGATGAATTTCTGGCGTTGATTCAGGCCCGGGAAAATGCACTGATCGTAATACAATCTTCCTCCAAATTTGATGCGAGTATTTTGTTGATCAAACTCCCCGTTCCCAGGGTGTGTCTACCGTGGCCCCGTTCCCGCCGCTTCCCAAACAAAGATTCCGCACCTAAAGGCAAGGTACTCCAATGGTAGCACCGATACCCCTGGCAAACAGTAAATCTGACAGAGCCGAATCTCAGGTGTGAAATTCACCGCACGGACGTGTATATCTATTCCCAGCTACGAGACGACATCACACACTTACCAGAAGTCAATCATATTGCGAATACATAGTCAACATTACGGAATTGTTGGCCTTGTGGTATCACCAATCGATTCAATCGTTATTTTTCCCAGTCCACCGGCCTCGGGCACTTAGCTTCACATACGGAACACCCTTGTCTTACTCCATGTGGGAGCCAACAAGTGCACGTCTTCCATCTTTTTTGGTTTCTTGGCCATTGGCGGGCAGATACTAGACCTCCGGGACCGAGATAGTCGATTTTCGGAGAGGCCTGGTAAGCGATCAATGATCCGATTTGATCTGAGGGAGCTGCCACTGAGAGCTCATCATCTCACTCAAGAAGACTGGTTCAAGGCACCCCTCAGACTTGCTTCGCACCCCGCACTCGATATAAAAGACAAAGGTTAGCGCTCAATTACACAATTACGAGGTTTCATGAAGGTGAACGTCATCGCCGCAGCTTTTCTCACAATATCTCAAGTCCGTCATGCACTTGGGGCCCCTGCTGCCACAAAAGCATTTATTTTGACCATTGGAAATGCGCAATTGGCACCAGATGGTTTCCAAAGAAGTGAGTTTATTATTTCCTTAGTTCCTGGCCGGCGCCGAAGATATATGTAGGTACAGTTGTGGCGAATGGAGTGTACGTGACCATTATACATCTGTAACGCGCCTCGCCATTAACATTACACATAGCTTTCCTGGCCCCTTGTTGATGGCAAATAAAGGCGACACACTTCAAGTCACTGTACACAACGAACTGGTGTGTATGTTCGTTGCCCACGGCCACTCTCATATCTAAGATGCGGGGGGTATAGACCGACGCGACAATGCGCCGCAGCACGAGTATCGTAGGGTATACTCCGCTTACAGTTATTCTAATCACGGCTGATTTGTTGATACAGAACTTTGATGGTCTTTTCGTAACGACCGCGAATGCCTTCAACGAAGGAACTCCATTTGTAACCACCTGTCCTATCCGCCCTGGTGCAGGTTATACCCATACCCTCCCCCTTGGAACCCAAACCGGAACTTTTTGGTATCATAGGTATTTGAAAGGGCACTGATCAACGCGGATGCTGCTAATATTTTCCAAGCCAATTGAGTGCCCAATATGCAGATGTATGTCATCATATCGTCCCTTTTAAGTCGTGCTCAAGCAAAGCCTAGGGGCTTCGTGGTCCTCTGATCATCTATGATACCAACGACCCTCTCAAGTCTCTCTACGACGTAGACGATACAACCACGGTGCGTCCATCATTGATACTCCCGTGCCATCGCAATGTGTAATAGGAAATACCCTAGATCTGGCAGGTTGGTGAGTGGATCAACTTATCCGTGGGAAGCACGGAGATGAATCGTGCCGCGGTAGGTGATTGGTGGCACACTTCCAGTGTCTCCCTTCTCGCTGAGTATCTCGAGACGGGTATCGGCCCCGCTGCCGACTCTGGGACTTTCAATGGCGTTGGTCGTTTCCTGGATGGTCCCGCCGTTCCATTCTATGTTCAAGGCGTACAAAAGGGCAAGCGTTACCGTTTTCGCATTATCAATACATCCGCCTTTAGCACATTTAGCCTATCCGTCGACCAACACAACCTTAGTATGCCTCATCAGAGGGGAGTTCTTCCACGCTGACAAACACCTGCAGCTGTAATCGAGGCTGATGGGGTGGAGACCCAACAACTAATAGTCAATGAACTTGAAATCCTGGCTGGCCAGCGCTACTCTGTTGTGGTCAGTTGGTTTCGAGGACATATTCTTATTTACCATCTCTTCCCCAGCTCCAAGCCAATCAACCTGTGTCAAACTATTGGATCAATGCGCCCTACTTCGGTGGTTGCGTATCAAATGGTACGGCCCCTTATCCCGAGACTCGATATCGAGTACGTGCAGTAATTCGTTTGACCAGAGAGCATGGCATTATCCCGTGCCATCTTACGATATGCGGGAGCACCGATCAGTGACCCGGTTGGCCCAATGACCCTGGGGCCTTCTAATCCCAACCTCCTGGTTGAGGCCAACCTTCGTGTATGCCCATTTCCCTATTTGTTGGGTGCTTAAATACGCTGACCCCACCATGTCAGCCCTTGGTAAGCCAAACGGTAGGGCTAAGTTGCAGTGAGTCGTCCCAAGCTGAGTCATGAGTATAGCCCCCTCCGCCAGATATAAACATTACCATTGGCCTCTCTTTCGCAAAGTTAGTTCAGCCTCGATTGTCCAAATATGACCCCTAATTCTTCTCCAGTGAAGCATTCAGCTGGATTGTCAACAATGTTTCATATGTACCACCAACAACCCCCACTCTCCTCAAAATATTGGAGGGCGAAGGCGATGTCGCTGCCGACTACGATGCTACGGAGAATACATTCTTACTTCCCGTGAACAAGGTCGTTCAGATTGAGTTCTCCCCCACGTCTGTATTCACCTCCCATGATTGATGCCGTCGCTCATACCTTGTTTCCAGTGATGATGAGGGAGACCACCGTGAGTCGTTCAATTCTTTCTCGCACTCAACTTGAATGATCATCCTCCAATAGCTTTCCACCTGCACGGGGTAAGCTTCAAATCATTGTGGGCGCCTTTTCATTTTCCGATCCTCGCCCGCTCCCAGAACAATTTTTGGGTCATCAAATCAGACAGTTCTGAGGTTCTGAATACAACCAACCCGATTTTTCGAGACGTACGTCTTCACCGAGTCTGATGTCTTTCCATCATTTTCGCTTCCGGCAGGTCGTTGGAGTGGGACAGAATGGAACAATTATCCGCTTCACAACGAATAATTCAGGTAACGATCCTAACCCACAAATTTAAGCTCAGCCCGCCTTTATCTCCCGCACAGGCCCCTGGTATTTCCACTGCCATATCGTATGGCACATGGAAGCCGGGCTCGCCACCGTACTAGCGGCGGGCGCTGACGCAACGGAAGTGGGCACTCATCCCACCAGCGCATGGGAGAGCCTATGTCCAGCGGTGAGTTATACTCTTGGTGGTTTATTCCGCCACGGCTTATGTCGGATTCTTCAAGTACGACGTTCTTCCCCCTGAACTTCAGTGAGGGATGAAGGTTCTCGCGTCGTTGACATCGTATTGAGTCATGGCAATTCTGTTTGGTGTAGCATTGACAAATAGACTATTCATATTCATTATCCGTAAGGGGTTGACCGATGTACAACTTCTCGGACGCTCACCATTGACGATCGAGCCTTCGCGATGATAGCTACCGTTGGCGTAGAATGCACGAGATGTGATGTTGGCAGTGTTCAACGCAATTTCCTGGCTGCCAGACCCACCATTGGCGCTCAAAGAGATACTGCCAAAAATAGCTCACAGACAATATCGCCCTGCATTTTTCTGATCCACGGTGAGCGACACATCATTTTACCCTAGTCTTGTCTCACGGAAGCTCCAGAAGCAGTGGCAATAATGATATTCATTCAAAGCCATAACGAGCATCCCCTTTGTGCGGCAATCGGACACTCGACTCGTACATTCGCCCTCATTCAAGCCATCCTCGCCAACATGAACTACACACTTGACTTCCCTCGCTTCGGGGTGTATATCATTTGGCTCACTCATCAATCTGATACTGACAAATCAACACACGAGCACCACTCGTTGCTGCTGTGTCGAGCCCCACCGACGATACCATCGGACCCACCAAGTTCGTGCCAGAAGGGGTCGACTTCATGCATCAGCATGGGGTGGCCCACCTGGGCCTGAAGGCGGCGAACATCCTGATTTCCAAGGAGGGAGGCCGTCTCTCGATCATTGACTTCCACACATCTACCCGCGTCAATAGCGTGGAGACCACGTTGCATGGCGTCGTCGGGACTCCGGGATACATCCCTCCTGAGGGGAAGACACCGTCTGAGTTATGGGGTCTCTGGCGGCCGTCGGTGGATCGCGACACATTGTTTCAGATTGCTGGCCCACTTATGGACTCGGACTCGGGGAAGGTGATTAACTAATGATAGTGCTAGGAGGCCAGACTCGCCGCGATGGGTGCCGTGGTTTTCGGCGACGACCCCAGCCAGATATTTCCTATCGAAGTGGCAGGGAATACAGATGTCCCTACCCTCAACATCGTACCAAGTCACGACAATTCTGTTTGGTATAGCATTGACGAATAGATTACTCGCTCCCCGCAAGGGGCTGGGTGCGACGTATGATTTCTGGAACGCTCACCATTGACCATCAAGCCTTCGCGATGATAGCTACCGTATCGCGGCGTGTAAAATGCACGGGACGTGATGTTGGCAGCGTTCAAGAAAATTCCCTCCCGAGTGGGAGTAAAGCTAGTCAAGTTATGTGGCGCTGTGAGCGCAGGACCTCTTGCATTCGCTCCAGACAACACACAGCCCGGAGGGTGCTGTATCACAGGCAGGTTGTTGCAACTAAAGCCGAGGGGTAGGGAGAGGACACAGGCCGCGGCAAGCGTATAAGTATTTCTCATGTAAGCCATCTTCATGTGACATGTGCCATATGTCCACTGTTCATGATGTCCTGCCTTTCACGTAGAAATGACTTCTGATGTCAATGAGTATTGTCAAACATTTGACAGCCTAAGAATGCCATACGACGTTCAAAATTCACATTTGGTAGCAGCGCCGACGCCCGGCGGCCCGGGGGGTGGAACGAAGCCAGCCACCCTGGATGATTTTGATTCTTACCCACCCTCAGAGGTGAGCCTATTATTCCACCACGGCTCATGTTGAATTCTCCAAGTACAACGCTCTTCCTCTTGAGCTTCAGTGAGGGCATTATCTGGTTTCCGCGCATTGACTTGGGTGGCGTTAAGTTCTGTTTGGTATAACATTGTCAAGTAGATTGCTCACTCTTCGCAGGGGTCCGCGCGTGATGTGAGATTTCTCAGGCACTGCCAGTGGTCATAAAGCATCCACCATGACGCGGCGTGATGTGGAATTTATGAGACGAGGTGTTGGCGGCGCCCAGCAGAATTTCCTAGCTATCCCCCTCGATTTATATCCTGGCCGGATTGTATGTAGCGGCGCAAGTTGATGATTCCCCTTGTAAGCAAGCTTCATGTGACGTGTGTCATGTGTCCACCGATGCACTCGCGACAGCCAACGGAACGCCGGTGATCAAATGCCTGTTGATGTTACATAATGAATGCTGCCAAACCTTTGGCAGCCTGAGAATGCCCTGCGATGTTCAACTATTATCTTTGGTGGCAATGGCCGGGAGTGGGACGAAGCCAACTACTAGTGGCGCGCTTCATCTTCGCGTACAGACCAAGCCCACGGTAGACACCCCTCCCTAATCCAGTGTCCTCGAGTCCAATCCAACTCTGGCGTCACCATCATCAAACGACCGCAACACGGTACGCGCCACAGCGGTGCATCTATTTCTGGCGCATCTAGATCAAAAACTATTATGATATTCTTCGGCGCGATATGCCAGAGACGTTGTCAGCCTTAACAGGATGCTCTATTTAAGCCGTAGCAAGTCGAGCCACCATCTCGCCCTATAAATGTCGCCCATGGCCACGAACACCGACATCGATTATGCAATGTTGGTCGGTCCCGAATCAGTTACTGCGGCAATAGTTTTCTCTGCTTTCTATGTCCTCCTTTTTGGTTGGTTCGTGTGTCAACTCTTGAAAACGGAGACCTATGTGTTCATTCTCTTGTGCTCATTCTGCGCGGGTGAGTGGTCGACACTGAATCTTATTTATGGATTTCAATGCTAACAATGCAGCAGTTCGCATTTCTGCCTTTATCATCCTTGCAACTTTGGCTAGGTCAGACCCAGCCCGGCGCAATTTGAGCCTGCTGATTGACGACAAGACCCTCTTCGATGTGGGGTACTTTACGTTGTTTTATTCTGCGCATACCCTTGTCCTAGACCTGTGGGTTGCACGCCTCCACGTCTCCTCGGCGTAGCTAAATGGCTGAATGGTATTTAGCACGGCACTTTGCGCCAGCCTCAAACCAACCAGCATGCTTGGTCGTCTAGCCGCTAGCCAGAAACTATTCAAAGTCACCATAGCCGTGGCCGTAGTGCTCGGTGTCTATGGCGTATCTCAGTCGCGAAGCTCCACTCCCTTCACCGTTGACGTTGCACAAGCCTTCCGAAAGGCCAACACAGTCATCTTCCTTGTTCTCACCATCCTGCAGGTCTATCAGACGCTGAGACTCACTCAGGTTGAGATACCACGTAAGGACATATCCTGCCATCTTCATAGTATTCTCGCTTAAAGGTTATAGTCTATGAGGACGGTGAATCGGAACAATCCTGGGGGATGAAGCACGGGAGCTATCTTCTTTGTGCCATCTCTCTCCTTCTGCTCACACGCCAAGTGTTCGCTACAGCAACAATGAGCGATCTAGCCAGGCAGTATAACGAACATTTCCAGGCTATGCTGTCATATGGTTGCATTATTTTACTCTAACTAGAATATTTATCTCTGTGCAT
>QGOG01009365.1:0-10255 GCA_003313185.1 Collybia sp. MG36
AGCGACTTCACTTTTCTCGACTTCCCATTCAGAGGCTTCGAGGTCACATCTCACATTCATCCTCGTTTCGTCATATGCAACGCCGGTCAGAAGATCATAGAGTCTGGTGATATCGAGCTTAAGCAAAGGTATCCCCAAGAGGCTCATCTGATTGAGAAAATTCGGATTATTTACACTGCATGGACAAAGTATGTCGTGAACACCAAGGCCTTATCTAATTTCAGGGGCGGTGAAGATTCGGGCGGCTCAGGAGATACAGGGAGCCAGACCAGTAGTCGGCAGACGAAAAAGAGAAGGGCCAACACCCAAAAGTGGCCTGCCCTCAATGAATGGGATAGCTCGCCTACCCGACAAGGTGGCCAGAAGCAGGGGCAGGGTAACCAGGATGCAGCCTGGAAGCTCGATGGAGCTACTTTATACGAGTTGGAGATAAAGAAGGACTCGGAGTATGTAGGACGCGGGGGGTGGACCAAAGGGATATCAATCATGGAGTGGGCGGATCGTGTTGCGGAATCCGCCAGGGCAGATGGGGGTGTTTTCTGCCGCGGTGATGTAGTGGGGATCTCATAAGATTCATTTTCATGTTCCGAGTGTTTGCAATATCACAATGACTTATTCCGTGCTTGCACACTGTATACAACACCTGTGGACGGATCGTCGGGTAGCGTTGGTTACATAATATACCCGAGTGGCGGATCAACTCACGAGGTTCTTCCCAGCACTCCTGATTCCCCAACAACGAGATCAGTATAATCCTCAAGCTCAATCTTCAATGTCTTTGCACACACCATTGTGGGCGTGCGAACACAAATGGATGGAGCGATGAAGACTCAGACGGCCCGAATATGAGCAGCGAAGAAAGCGTTGTCATCGTTTTCAACTTTCAGGCGTCCGCCGAGGTCAGAGGGCGCGTCAGTACCGCCAGAAGCGACCCACCTCTCGCCGAAAAATGATGTTTGACTCGGGACATCACGAGGTCAAAAGCGTCGAGTATGTGTATCACCTCCCGAGAGCGTTGCCAGAGAGCATGATACGTCCGACTCGGCCCTTGATCTGCGTTCCGTATTCACAGATCATGGACTAAACAACCGAGCTGGAGTTCTGGTGGAATCCGGAATGGAGGTCGCTGTGTACCGACACTTGGTGCAGCCATAGCTCGTGTTGACGCATCCCATCAGTGAATGCTTCGACGCGCGCCCTATTTGATCTCCCGAAGCGGTTCCTCATGCCCGAGCCACACATCGTCAAGCCTCATCCTGACATGCGCCGGGTCTCCATCTACCGTCAAATCGCGGCAGGTTGTGTCGAAGCAAGCGATTTCGCGTTCCTCGCTTTTCTTTTTACGGAATTTACTGTTGTATCTCACATCCATCCATGATTCATCATATGGGGCGCCGACCACAAACACAAAGATGTCTATCCCAACAGCGCTGACCTGTTCGCCGGTGTCTCGGTGATTTATGGGGTGTGGACCTCCCCGGTGGATAGAGCCACGAATGAGTCGTTCTTCCAGGAGGGTCTGTTGATTGGGCATCCTTGTCGACTAATACTTCTCCGCCCACCTGACGATTTCCCATTCGATTCTTTCTGTGCTTTGAATGCGCTCGCCTATCATTTTTCTGACCCAGATGGAATATACATGATTCGCCCACAACTTCTGAAGGAGAAGGGGAACTTGGGTAGTGACCTCAATAGCGTCTTTCACTGATCATCAAGATTTTGAATCCAGGAACATTCTGGGGCTCTCGACCAATTTTTACCCGCCAGTCACGATACTAAGCATACTCGTTTCATGAGAGTAAGATCGCGCAAACTGGCTCTCACAGGATGAATTGATTTCCTTTTCGAGAGCGCTATATCCACGGCCTGTTTAATCACGAAGCGCCGGTCTCATAGCAAAGCCGCCGAGCCGCGCAATAGTATGGTGTTCGCGTACTCAACAACGCATGAGCTGTGGATTGTACAGTCTGCTCTTGCTGTTTGTGCACCGTCCAGCCGTCCGGGTCGTAGAGGAGAGCCAGGTGATTGATCTCACACTCAAAATAATTGCCAGGTTACCATCAATTCGCAGTGCGTTAGTTCTGCATTAAGCCGAGCCGCGGGTTGTAATTTCACCAACCTAGAAAGTGGGCCTGCCCCCCATATCGATCCCGCTTGGTTCCTGCGAAGTGGTTCAGCTTCACATGGCGCCCGTGTCTTAAGTGATAGGCACAATCTTTTGGAAGTACCACCAATTGAGGAACCGCCAGGAATTCCAAGGAAGGTCCGCGTACCCTCAACCCCTGACCACCCCAAAATGACAGTGCACTCATGAGGCTCATGCTACCAGAGCCTGGCTTTGTTTTTCGGCTGCAAAGATTGTCCGTTTTGAGTTCACGGATGTGGTAAGACGCCATTTCGGTAAGGTCTCATTTGCGACAGCTCAATCTAAGCACTAGCGACCTCGAATTTCTGATGGAACTGCACAAGTGCAGGCCCACAGAAAACTCCACGCGCTGAGCAGCTACATCGATCACTCTATGTTCAAGTTGGGCCTAGCAGTGCGCTGGCCACCGCGGGTGTGTCCCCCGCCTGGATATCGCCCTGGCCTGTGATCCATGCAATGCTTTGCCCCTGCCCCCTAGCTGGTTCTGCGGTCTCTGTAGGCGGCGCGCAGTGGTCGACACCCTTCCGCAGTATCGCACTCGTCATTATTCAAAAAATTTCATGTTATCGTTCAGCACCCCTAGGGCTCACCGGATCTCCCACAGGCCATTTTATCGCGGGATGCAGGGGGGAATAAACATCGGAGCTGATAAGCTCATCGTTTTCAAAGATCGCACTCGGTGCGATCCTGAATCTCCAATAATTGAGATTGAACAGTGGGTCTTATAAACTCGAGTCATAATAGCTCGAACTAACCTGTGGGGTATCATGATATCCAGACCACTGGATTCCATCGCTTACAGTCCTAGGGAAATTAGATTTGACAATCTCAGATAGATGAACAACCCCGACCGTGTGTAAGCACATCATCTTGGACGCCCACCGAAGCCCCCGATGACAAACACCGTAGCGCAGGCCATACTGTCGTTTTGATATATTATCAGTCTGTAGTTAGGGTCGGACCTCAATGTATTATTGTCGGTGGTTCAGTGTAGGCCATGTGACTTCCCACCATGATATATTATCCATCGCTCATTCACGTGGCTCCCGACCAGCAAAATTGCCGCCTGCATTTTGGGCCGACGGTCGGCGGCTGTTGCGCCATCACACCAATTTTGGTCAACAGATCGCATCAGTCAGATCTGACAGGTTCCAAAAGGAATCGCTTCAAATCGGCCGCTTTAATTATAGCTGCAAATATAAATACCCTCGTCAACAAAAGAAGCATACTGCCGACGGCCGTCAGGGCAGGTATGATATCCGGCTAAAACATATAGAACATATAGGAAATAGGAAACATATAGAGCTGAAATAGATCTATGTAAGTATACATAGCATTATGACAGATGAATTGATACGCTCCCGAGATTACTACGTGTGACTTTTCGGTCGAAAAGGACAGGAACACATACAGAAAAACAAATGAAATAGGAAATATGTACGGTGGAATAGGTAGGAAATCCGGCGTGCCATCGCGACAGGAACTCGAGAAACGGATATCCAACGCAACGTCGCGACGACGACCCAACAGCGCGCTCGAAAGAAATGTCAATCAAGAAAAACATATGCATTAGGAACCGCGTGAGGGGAACATACGCACTGGTGAGAGAATATCCCGCATGATATTGTCATGGATAATTCAACACGTTCGGAAATGTGACGCGGCTTCAGGTTCAACAGCAACTACGCACCGATACTCACAAAAATATACCCCAGAAAACATACTATTCGAGAGCTACTTAAGCGCGTGCAAAGCCTGCAGACGTGGTTGATACGAGTTGCGAGGCGCGTGCAGTGACACGGGCCGCTGCCGTGTGCGTTCAGAAATGGAATATCAATTTAGGAATTCAACGGATTGATGAGAATTTGAGTCTTGAACTCTGCGAGAGCGGGAAAGTAAAAACCATAAACTAGATAAAAAGAGCCAGCCCTTCTCGTTAGGGGATTGAAATTCAATATATCTAGTGATTGAATAACGACTCCCAGTACCCCGGCATTTGGGCGCCGGGACTTGGCAAAAATCTGATAGCGCAACCCTCTGTAACCACGTGACCCGATTCCAGCAGTCATTCTGACGAAGTTCTCCTTCACGCTTCAAGCTCACAGGGTGAAAAATAGAGGCAATTCGGCAATTCAACGATGTTTTAAATTTCAGAACTACGGGACATGTAAAATTTGCAGAGACTCAAGAAAGACTTCACAATTTAGTGATTCTTAGCCTTCTTTGCTGCGGACGGCCTGCGCAATGCAAAAGGAATGAGCACCGATCTGGACCCTAAAGTTCTTGGGACTTACTCAGTTGTGCCTGGTCCACTTTTCCGTTTTATACCCCCCCGCTCAGTCAGGGATATCACCTCGCGGCTGCCTGGAGGCTTGCGGTTTTGCTGACCCCGCGTGAGTTCGGATTCGGGTGCGGTTGCTGGGGTTGCGGTCTTCTGTTTTGGCTTTGCGACATTTACTTTTTTGGATTTACTTTTTAGTGGAGCGGGTAGGGGGCTCGACTGTGGCAGAGATGTGATTTCGTTGTTGAGAATGGTGTCACCCGCCATGGAGGAAGCGGGAGGGGGTGTGCTTGGAAGGGAAGCAGGCCCTGGTGAGGTCGGGGGCGGCATGAGCGGGGGTGGTGCAAGTGGAGGCGGCGCAAATGGAGTGGAATGTGACACAGGTGGAGGTGGCACACATGGAGGTGGCGTCGACGGTACTGCGGATGGCCCTGTCCGAGCTGGAAGTGTTGCAAGTGGAGGCGGCGCAAAGGGAGGCGGTGTGGTGGAAGGTGACGGAGGAGGTGATGTAAATGGAGGCGGCGCAAAAGGAGGCAGCATGGTGGAAGGCGACAGAGGCGGGGGTGACGCAAATAGAGGCGGCGTCGACGGTATAGCAGATGGCCTCGTCTGGGCTGGAAGCGGTGTGTTTAAAGACGAGGCAAGTGCACTTGCGCCGTCCTCTAGCCCCCCCCATACCGAAAGCATGTGTAGCATTCTCTACCTCTCCTGCACGTGGACTGGATGCGGCGGATGTGCCAGCCCACGAGCCCTGGCGAGTTGCGTTGGCAAGGGAGCTTGAAGATGGCTGAGGCTCGAGGGGTGTATTGGCTGGGGGGGCCGGCGACAGTACGCGGGAGGTCACCGTGTCAGCCTCAGCCAACGTGCTTGCGACCATATTTTCCAATGAGGTAATTGGCCAAAGGCGGGGGTCGATGAAGCTCAAATCTTCATTGATGTACAAAGAGAGCATCTCAGCGGTAGAAGTGGTCGGGGGTAGATCAGTATGTAGGGCGGCAGATTGCGAATCGTGAGTGAGCTGAAGACCAGTGGGTATCGGAGTCGGGGCATCCTGTGAGCTGCTGGTAAGCCAAGTGCTTGTGGGTGTTGCGGTCAAGGCATTGAGAGCGTCGGTGGAGTGTGGCCCTACAGTAGCGGTGGATGCGCCTCCAGCAGCTGCCCGTGCAGCACGGATGTCTGGAGCTACAAACTATTAGGCCAAGGCATGGTATCGTGTATGAACCTGGACTCACGAAACGCTGAGCAAACGAAATCAAACCAATCCTTGAGGTACTCCCTATAGCTGGGGTTTGCTTTATTGAAACGCTTGCCTAAACAATCAACCCCTGTATGAACACTGGGACGGATGAGAAATTAGTAATCGGGTATTGATATGAATGAAATGATTGCGCTTACGCGCATGTTGTGATCCGGCCACCGTTGACTGGATCAGGACCCCCTAGATAGAGAGATCCAATTAAACCGGTTCTCTGATACATATCCTCTAAAAATTTCTCTCCCACTGCAGACGCCGAGTTGATAGGGCTAAAGGTTAGGTCAATAACCATCACTACAGCAGAAACTTGGATACTTGCATGGCGTAGTCATTGGCTGCGCCCCCGTCCTCTTGATTATCCCGGGCCGTTTTGAGAGCCTCGACCTCCCGAAATATCTCTTCCTTCACCTCATCTGGCTCAGCGTCCCAAGCCGCTTGGGTATGGCGACGGATAACCCCAAAAATATCTTTTTTGGGGATATTATTAACTCGGATTTCTTCCCGCACTCCCGGAGCAATTTTGGTTTTGTAGGCTCCATTGCAAGAGCAATGCTCGAGGGGTTGAGGCGCACGGTGGGTCTTTGGAACCACAAACGGCTTGATTTTGGAAACTGGCTGCCCCAGCTTTGTCAAGTTATTATTGTACCAAGTTTTCAACCGCTTCAGTACGTGTAACTAGTAAGTTCCAAAATACACATTCGAGATGAGCCACGCGCACCTTTTTTGTTTTAGCTATCTCCGACTCTTCGCCGGGCCACAATTCGAACCATTCGCAGTGGGTATCGAACCAGAATTTATAATGTGTTTTGGTCAGCTGAGCATTATTAAACTCGCTCAGTCGGCCACGCAGCCACACGAGTTGTTCCTTTGTCGCCCAGAACCCTGGCGCCATCTGTATGGGGGTAGGGTTCAACCGTGGGGAAGGGAAGGGCCTTTTTTTACCCTGACTCTGATCAGATTACCTAACCTGCAGGTTCATCTTTTCAACCATCCACATGTCTGATATCACACTCAGACAGGCAATCGCCGCCTTCCAAGCCCTTGGCATTGGATCCAGTTCAGCGCGTATGTCTCGATTTTTCTCGTTGAACCCCCTCCGGAAAACGTATGAATAATACTACGAATTATAGCTATTGCCGCCTTTCAAGCGCCTGCCGTTGAATCCAGCTCAGCGCGTGCGTCCTGATTTTTCTCAATCCCCTCCGGAATTATGAATAACACTATTGATTATAGCTACCGCCACACCCAGCAAGTCAGGCCGCCATGATCCACCGGCCCCACCCAACACCCCGGCCACAATCCGGGTTGCCACGCCTTCGGTGACCCAGGACCCCTCCACCAGGTGGTATGCTGTTACACGTGGCCGCGCCGTTGGCGTTGTGATGGGCTGGTGCGTATTTATAAATTCATGCACTGGATACCACAATCGGCTAATAGTGATATAGGCGCACTGCGGAAAAAATGATCGATATTGAGCACTGGACCTGTAGGCAATGCGAGACTGAGGACGAGGCCTGGGAGATCTATTTCCGTGCCCAGGACATGGGCCGGGTGGTTGTATCTCGCAAATAGTAGTCGCACCGCATCGAATTTTCATCTTGACAAAAATATATATAATCATATTGTGGCTACCAGGACTGATACATAAGCTGGAGGTCATTATGCACTGCATGGAGGAGGGCCGGGCCCTCCATTGCATAACAGAGGATTTCTTCAAGCGCGTGGATGATCAGGAGTATCCTTTTTGAAATTGATTGCGCAGAGTGCCAGTCAGTGCTAATGCCGACCGCCTCTAAAATTCTGCGCTCCTGTTCCTGGCTGATTTCAAGGTACTTCGTAAGGATTAGAATCGCGTCTCGAATTATGTCCTTGCGGTGGCTGGTATAATATGCCGCGTATACTTTGTCAACAAACGCCGCGGGCGAATTGTTTACATATTCGTTAAATTCTTCCTCTAGACCTTGAAGTAGGCTACAACATTGAGGAGGCGAGTGGGGTTTCGTGGGTGGAGGTGACGGCATTTTCCTAGCATCTGATGGTGTCATGAGAAGTGAGCGGACGTTTTTGAGGGGAAGCGAGAGTGGATTCGCAGCGCCAGATGGTGCGTCGGGTGGGAAGAAAACAGTAGCGCTGGGCCAAGTGTCAGTGTGATGTGAGTGAGGCTGGCGGAACCCATGTACCGCTTGGTGCGTTGACGACGCTGGACGCTGCGTCTTGCGCTTATTATTTTCTTGTGTCTACGGGTTAAGAATAGTAAATGAGCATCTACGGTTACATTGGGGCTTACTTGTCATAACTCCGTTTGCTTTTAGCCTGGTTAGCGAGTAAGCATTCTTCGGGAGTGTTGTACAGTTTGCGGCGGCCCATGAACGTGTTTAGTTAAGTTAGGATGAACCTGGCAGCCAAATTGTGAGTGTCTGACCTTTATTATTTGGTATTACTGTTATTATGTCGCGAGCCACCCCAACCCAAAGATTTTAAAATCAGATTCATATTCGCTCTGAGTATATATATCTACCTCCCGGTTCGAATCGTTTGATAACCGCCTATAACTCTGCGTATGTCCAAACTATGTGTTGAAATTAAATGTTCCAGACCGGTCAAGGGGTGATTCCCATGCTGAATGGGGTGCCGCATGCCGGCTCTCATCAGATCAAACCCAATCCGCCGGTAAAAAAAACCCCACACTGAACCCTGAAGGTCCAATCACGGATGCCCCCCCAAAAAAAGGTAAGGGTCAGTGCATCTAGATAATGCTAAGCGCTGACTCAAAATTCACAGCGAATCATCAACAAGACAATCGTCAACTCATGGAAACGCAAGGGTTTCCTTCGATTCCTTATTCCATACGCCTGGAAAGCCATTGAAGTTGGCAAGACGGAAGAATTCCATTCCCTGGCGCTTGTTTTGTGGCGTGACCACTTCCCTCCCTGTTCCTCGCCCCAGGAACCCAATTATCTTGCCTGGCTGGTGGCGCGCAACAAAATAGTGAGTCGTTTTGCCTGATCTTTTCACTCAAATTCTCAGTATCTGCAGGGCAATATACTCTATCAGGATCCAGAATACGTTGCATTAGTAAAAGAACGCGAAAGAAAGGTGTGCTCTGAACTCTATGGCCACATTTTTTTCATACCTGACACGCGATCACCCAGATATTGATCTGGGACCTTCGTTCAGCCCGCTTGCATTATCGGTGGAAAGTGACCATGCAGGAACGACTCGCTATCGTCAATGGATGGGAGGAGCTTCTATCCCTTGAGGCTGATCGGGAACGGAGGGTACGTTATAACACCATCAAGTAACTTACGCGTAACTGACAAGCCCTGAATTCTAGACTCGTGAACGCCCCCTCAATGCGCACGCTACCTGTTCATGTTTAGAGGACTAACCTCCAGTGGACAGAGGCCATTTCCTGAAGGACCAAGCGAAGTGGTATTAGAAGGGTTTAGTACGTTTCAAATCCATATGGTATCTGAGTAATCATATACGCTTCACGCATCCATTACTTGAGTAAGCCGCACACGCACTCCAGCGCTCACAAGCGATGGTCATCTGAGATGGTACGCGTCTTGGAAGCCATGTCCCAGTTGCTTATTTCAGCAATTAACCAATCAATATAAGACGCATCGAAATAATAGGTGAGTTCAACTAGCAGCACTTGAGCAATGGTGAAACGAAAAAAAGCTAATGTCGATTTTTATTCAGAATGCGATGGCGCCACCCTGTCAACCGTTGGTACCAGCACCGAAATCCCTCATTGCCATACAGAATTCACTCCAAATAATGGCAAGCGCATGCATCATACGCGGGAAATTATATGGGCACCCCCAGCTGATACCGCACCTCCGGATCAACTTGACAGCCCCATGGAGGATGACGCGTGTTTAGGGGATTGGATGGACCCCAACTTTTCCCACCAATTATCTGATGCCACAGATGAGCCCACTAAAAGGCGCCGCACGCTGGCCACGGTACGTTCCCCGGGCTCAGTTTCCTCCAGATATGAACTCATTTAAAAAATCAGGACGCGCCGCTATTAGAGTGGTTACCAAAATGCGAGGAATATTTGACCGAATTCCTGAGATTGGAAGGCCGGGGGGATATGGCTTTGTGTCATGGATGTATCGTGTGCAACAATATGAGTCCGGAGGCGCTTTTCCGGTGCGAGGACTGTTTTGATATACGGCTAATGTGCAAATCCTGCATTGTATGTCTTCACCGAGCCCTACCGTTACATCAAGTAAAGGTAAATTGTTTTCTTCCTTAGCATTATTATCAGCACTAACTGTTATCAGCAGTGGAACAGGTCGTATTTCGTACAGCAGCCGCTCAAACACCTTGGACTGCGGATTCAACTTGGCCATTATACTGGCCAGCCATGTTTGAACCCGGTTTCGGCGCCGGGAAATGATTTTGTCATTGTCCACACAAATGGGATTCATCGCGTTGGACTAGATTTTTGTGGGTGTGGCCACTCCCAAGATCACCACGTTCAACTCTTGCGCGCCCGGTGTCAGGAGTTGACTTTTTCTTTCCTTTTTCTAAGTACATTTCATCTTATCTTATCTTATCG
>QGOG01009484.1:0-22918 GCA_003313185.1 Collybia sp. MG36
TGGCTGACTCCGGGGAACAAAAGGTTAATATTGCTTACTGAGGTCAACAGGGGTAAATCGCTCATCCTCGATGACAACCAATTTACTAAGAGGTTTCATGATATGCACTCCTGTCTCCCCTTGGTCGTGGTAATCAACAGGCGGGAGCCAGGGGTACTGTCGCATCGCAATCCAGACGGAATAGATTCCGTCTGTGCCAAGAGCGTCCCCTACCCATTTGGAAGTCATGACACATATCATGATAGGTAGGACATGGGATAGTGCGCCGGTCAACTAGGATCGATGAGGCAAATTGCATAGGTGCAGACTTGGTAACATACTTCGAAGAGAATAACCACCAAGGAGACTGTAAATAGTTCTGTTAAATGGGGGCAGACTTGTGAAGATGCTTAAAAATCTACTGGTCATGCGTGTAACCCCACCGAGCATTGCGGATGCGCCAATGACAGCGTAGAAGCCAGGGGATATACAAGGAACTGATGGATCTGGGGGGCATGACAAAAATATCCAAGCGGTTGGATAAGTGCGATAGAGTCCTTGCCTTGAAAGTTGAGGGAATAACTTCAAGGCTTGCGATGGAATAAGGATTGGAGGTTGCTTACGTAAGGAGGCCAACCGCACGCCCAAGGCATGCCCCTATGGCGATTGTAGGAAGAAATATACCTGCGGGGATCTGGTGGACTGTGAGCGGTGAGGGTAGATGAAACCTTGAATATTATCCTCACCATCATCCCAAATGTCCAAGCCGTCAGGGCAATCTTGAGAACTGCGGTGAGGATTAGCAAAAAGATGTTTTCCCACATGGCAGTAGGGCTGTCAAACGTCATGTACGGTTTACACAAGCTTGGGTTTCGTGCTTACTTGCATAGCCCGTGGTAGTCGCCCTTGGTCGCATCACATTCTTGGAAAAGATTTGCTACCAATTCCGACGATTGAACTCTGTGGTTGCTGTGAGTTACATGGGCCGGGTCTGCAGCTATTTGTAAGGCTACCTCGAGAAAACCACCTGGGAGCTGGATCAATAAAGGTGCTGCATGGGTGAATGTGGATACCAACAAGATAGCTTATGGCAGCTGTAATAGCACTGACGCCCACGACTTCCAGCACAGGCCAGTCTGCTAAGAAACTGTTTCGACGGTAAAGGGCAATCTCGACGTTTAGTTTGATCAGAAGCGACCCCAGGAAACCCTAAATCAAAAATGAGGATTAAAATACGAGCGTAAGGTATCAACTCACCCCCAAGACCCCCAGCCCCAGCCATGGTATCTAAATGACGTGAGTAAACCTGAGAAATGTGGTTTTTGGAATATAGTGTACCAATTCAAATGCTCGCCAAGTATCGTTGGCACTCGTGACCTGGAAGAGCACAAGCTTTGCCGTCCCAAATGGGTTCACCCATTGCAAAGATACCGCCGCAACGGCTGAAGCGACAAAACCCCTCCACATGACGTCTGTCTCGTTCGCAAATGTGTCTAATTCTGTTCCATGATAGTTACCATCTGAAAGAGCATCGGCTGGTGTCACATATTAACCTTCGAGTCCAAACAGAACACCCCCAAGGGGGCTTCCAAAGGCCACCGAGACCCCCGCTGCGGCAGCTGCTGCCAAGAGTTTGCGTTTCTGAGCTGCGATGATCCACTTAGCCATGTTCAATGGTTGCCTGTTAGATGCTACCTTCGTTTTGCTTGAATTGTTTGAAGAAACGGGAGAGACAATAGGCCATACAACACGCGACATGAACGAGTGGACCCTATCAAGGAGACGAAATGGGATTGGGTGGGTAAACGAACGCGATCAGTAACATTTACCTCCTTCCCAAGCGATAAGCCTGATGCAACGGCAAGTGCGAGGCCGAGGGCCTTGATAAGGAGGGTCCATGGTGTCAAAAAGGAGTCGAGGACATAGCCCCCAAGAATCTTAAAAGGACCGTTGGTTCGATTCCCGTCTGAGGTTATAAACAACTCACTGCTTTAATCTCTGGAACTATAACACCACGTATCACTAATGACTTTACCATAATGATAATAGGCGAGAGGCTTACTTCCAGTGTGAAATGCGCTAGTGACACAGGATAAGTCCGGCGATGTTCAAAGTCGGAGCCACCACCTACTATGGTGCATATGTTGTGACCAAGACTGCAGCACTACCGGCGAAAGCGACCTAGGGTAAATCAATGTATAGCATCTAACAGATGTGAAGAACTGGCACCAACCGCTAACGCAACATAGACGAACGACTGCAACAAGGACTGCGCGAAAATGAATTTGACATTTAGAAATTCACTCCAAGTCTGCCATTCCCGACATATTTCTCCAGCTATTCAAGTGGTCATTAGTGGCAATGGCCCAGCCTAAATAAAATGTGTTGCGTACGGTCCAAACCACTACAACATGCGGCCTGATTATAGAAAAAACCATACGAACATCGCCCTTCACGAAGGTCACCAAGCCTGCAGATTCACATGAGAATCCTGAGTTTGAATCCACCAAGCTAAGGTCAGAGGCAAACCATTTCACAAGCACGTCCAACCAAGCACCTGCGATTCCAATTCCTGCTCCAGTCACAATCACCACAATCCACATCTTTGCTGCCTCAAGAGCGGGGAGCAGAAGCCCTCGCGCACCGGCGTGGGCTCGAAGAGACTGACCCCGCCGACGCTCCAGGGCCTCTTCATGGAGCCAGTCAATGGAAGTACCGTCCTTGTATTTGGTTCTAACGTTCCGCCCTTCGCCAGCGAGGTTACCATTTTCTGTGAGTTCATATACCTCCTCATCGTGTAAGATATCGTGCCCAGGTGTTGATGGTGATAAGGTGGTTGGCATTCAGCTGAGAAGAGATTCCTTGTGCGCGCACTGAATGATATTGTTTCCGAGTCCACCATGACTTCGAATTCGGAAATGTTATTCCAAGACGCCCCCGCCAAACAGGAGGCACAAATTTAGCCCTGGTCATCGCCAAGAATATACGCCCCGAACTCTTGCGCTTTCTTTGCCCTGGCTGGCATCGCGAACAAGTCAGCGCCCCAGCCTCAGTAGTCAACATTTCAACGTTTTCATTGTTCAACCTTCGAACATGAAGCTATGCCCCGCCCTGCCGCCTTGGCCCTAGCAACCTCAAACCAATTTGAGGAATATCGGCTAATATCGGTTATCACAAGTTTGATCAGCCCTATTCCACCATGATGAGATACCAATTTGTTGAGCGCAACAACTAAGAATTTGATTTCCGAGCGCCGGGTCTTCAGTACTTTCTTTTCCACAAACATCACCTCCCGTCGAGCTGCTCGACGTTCGTCATTCTCTTCATACACACGACTCAACATGACATTGTTGCCACCCCCCAGTAGTGGCTCTTCCACTCCAATATACCGAAGTAGCAGGAGAACGGATTTTGTGAGAACTTCTCCGTCTCGTTCTCGTCTCTCAGAACCGCAGATTGACCAGGCGCGTAGGAAGAAGAGGCATATCCCCTTGGATCTCGCCCAAGTTTCTTGTCCATCTCCGAGCAGGTGTGTTTTTCCTTTGTGGTGATGCGTTGTTTAATCTGTGCGTAGTACTCTCTCCCACCTGATCCTAGGAAATGGGGCCTCGATCTCTCACCACGGATAGCTGAGCCGGATGATGACCTCCACAATCCGCTGAAGATGACGAAAACGAGCACCTGCTCATCACGAGGTCTTCAGAATATCAGCTGTTTGCTCATACTTAGTATCGGCCTGCTAGGGCTTTTGTCAGTGCGACCTCTTAGCAATGTGTACTCTCAATGGCTAACGCAACCTCCAGCGCGGGCTATCCAATAACTACTCATTTCACAAAGTCCAAATTATCTAACCAAGGAGGGTTTAATTTAGGTGGTATAAATGCCAGCGGTCAGGTATCTTATATATTCCACTATCTGTTCCATCACGGCCTCGTGTGTTGATACGCGGTTCACACAGATCCCATCCTTAACGGGTGGCTGGGGCCTCATAGACGCCGACACTCCGCTGGCAGCCCACACAAAACTATCATGGCGTGATGGCTCGGAAATGCGACTGGTATTTTCGGACGAATTCAATGTAGATGGCCGTAGTTTCTACCCAGGCGACGACCCTTACTGGGAAGCAGTTGATCTCCACTATTGGGTAGATATATATCTATATATAATCGACCTCTTCTAAGATTCTTTAGGGCACAGCAAATCGAGAATGGTATGATCCCGGAGCGGTGACAACGAAGGACGGAAGTCTTGTTATCACCTTATCTCAAAAGCAAACACACAATCTCAGTTACGAAGGGGGTGCGTGATCGCGAAATGTAAGAAGTCTGCATTGATTGAATTTGCGCAGGTTTAATTTCATCTTGGTTGGCGACCTTTGAAAGCACCGCAAGGGTCTAACTAAAGACATTCATTCAGGAATAAATTCTGCTTCACAGGTGGATATATAGAAGCCTCTGTACAACTTCCTGGCGCAAGTAACATCCAGGGACTGTGGCCCGCGGTCTGGACGATGGGAAATCTAGGCCGTGCAGGGTTTGGAGCATCATTGGACGGTTTGGTGCGAACTGAATTGCTTTGAAACACTCAGGGTTCTGACTCTCGTCTAGTGGCCATATTCGTATGACAGCTGCGACGTCGGAACAGTGAAGAATCAAACACATAATGGACTCCCATACGCCGCAACAGTTAATGGGGATGCGAAGTATGGAGGTGCTTTGTCGTGGCTATCAGGTCAGCGGCTGTCACGCTGCACCTGCCCTGGGGAGAGTCATCCTGGTCCGATGCACTCCGATGGGACATATGTTGGCCGAGCAGCGCCCGAGATTGACATTTTCGAAGCTCAGGTTTGCCCCCCTCCGGTATCGCAGTATCTCGATCAAACTTCATCTTTTTTTTTTTTCAGATTGACCGAATCGAAAGTACTGGGGTCTATATTTCTGGGGTATCTCAATCGGCTCAATGGGCTGTGAGTTTATACTCTTGGATCCGATGCGCTTCACAATGACTCATCCCCCACCTCGAAAGCCTTTCAACGAACAATACAAATGGCTCAATACCACCGATAATTTAATGATCAACAATGCCTCAGTGTCGAAGCTCAATGGGTTTGTTGGAAACTACGTTCAGCAAGCCACCTCTGTCGTTTCGGAAACCAACCCCCGCTGCTATGAAAAGAGTGGTGGTTGTTTCTCGATCTATGGATTTGAGGTAAACATCCATTTCGTTCCAGAACATCGTTATTAACTCCACGCTATAGTATAAACCAGGTAAGCACCCGCCCACTAGACTGGAGCGAGCAGTTTCATAAATTCCCCATCAATGCTTGAAGGCTTTGATGATGCGGTGAGCCTAGACTGGCCATTGGGTTCATTGTCGTACTGAAAGCTGAATAGTACATTACCTGGATTAATGATGGCAAAGCTGCTTGGACAATGAGGGCAGCAGGTATGGCTGCAGACCCAGTGGTGGAAATCGGAGCACGACCCGTGCCACAGGAACCAATGGTAAGCTTTGTGGTTCGCTTCAATTTTTAACTGACCTTCTATACAGTATATCATTGCCAATCTTGGGATTTCTGAAGGATTTGGCTTTGTGGACTATGACAATCTGCCTTTTCCCGCTCACATGCTTGTCGACTACATCCGTGTCTATCAGCCGGTGGGGGCCATTAACATCGGTTGCGATCCCAAAGATTTCCCCACACAGGCGTATATTAATAGGTCAGACAACCCCACTTCTGTGATTTAGCTCATACCAACCCATAAAGATATTTGTCCGCCTACATGAACCCTAACAAGACAACATGGGGCACTGTTGGGAACGGTAGTTATGGGGAACCTTGGCCAAAGAATTCTTTCTTAGGGCAGTGCTAACTTGGCCAAGGGCTGTAATACCATGTAAGGTGATTGGTCTTCCTACTTACCTGAAACCGGAAGAAATGGCTGAATTTAGTCCATAAGGGTTACTTCATGTACTAGAGATCATATCCCTCTTTGTGCCTCCCCATACTATCCGAAGACCAGATATTTTCCAATTCTACCAGTTCCCGCTAAGGCCGAATGCTAGCTGTTCAGGATGCCTATCGCACTGCATAATCCAACAATTACCCAGAGTTTCCACCTATGCAAATATTTCACGAAGGCCTGTGGAACGATCAAGGAACAACTCACCAACTGTATCTCATCTTGGCCACTACCCAGTTGAATGAGATTCCTCCACTCACACTCCGGCTCCTTTGCGGGGCAACCATCTCCCCAATTCCCACATTTGAACTTCCCTGGTATGCGTCGCGGTAAGACGGACTCGCAGTAGGTAGGATTCGGGTGGATAACTAACCCTTGACGGGGTACCCAAGGAGTTTGAGCCCATCAAGAGGAACATGTTCTTCGCGGTACTCATCCGTTAGTCCTGGAAACTGCCAGAGATCCTCACTGTCGAGGGTTTCCGACTTAGCCTCGCGCCAACCAATTACGATGCTTTGTGGCCTAAACAAGCCTTCTTCTCGCAGGCTGGAATGCACCTCCGACCAATCTGTCCCCGTTTCTTCTCCACCTGCAATAGTCACTGGCCCTAATAAGAAATCCGCCGAGGACGTGACCCAGCGCATGCCCGGTCCTGTTGATGATATCATCCGTAAAAGCCACGCGCACTCGTCTTGAATCACGGTTGTTTCGAAGCATTCCATGTCTGAGCAAGCAAGAAATTGGATGAAGATATTCGGGAAGTAATTTAAGGTAGAAAGGTAGTTCTGGAACTGCTCAGGAATCGTAGGCGAAGATATAGGAAGGTGTAGGAGAGGTATCAGTGGCTCTTGGCAGTTAAGGCAACGCGGCCAGGGTTCATCATCTTTGAGCAGGAGAGAATCCCCACCCAGGATGGTGGTGGGCTCATTCTCTGTTGGCGAATAACCCTCTGAGGCAAATATTGGTGAATAAGATGTTCTCAGTAACGGCAGAGATTCCGTTTCCATCGATGAAATTTGGAGGTTTGAATGACTCTTTAGACTGATGAACTGTAGTGGAGTCGTTGGGCCAGAAATGACAACAAACCCAAATTTGCACCATCGGTTTCCGAACCCGAAATCACAATTTTGATCACTTCCAAGTCCCCTATACTTGCAACCGCATGGTAGCGGAAATTCTGCGGGCGTCCCTAGATACAGTCCAGAAATCATATTAGCCTGCAGTGCTCTGCTGTGGGTGTCAATTTACCGCACAATAGGCGCTATGTGCATTGCGGTCCTGCTTCCCAGAGGTTCCAACGGACTCGGCCTTGGTCATTCGATTATCTGTGGTGCGCCGAGTTCCAGGATTCGCACTATGTATCCGACATAATTGCACAACGCAAGTCATGCGGGGGTGGTTCTGAAAGAGACCATATGCATCCGCAGGTCCACAATACCCTTGAGGATGAAAAATTCACAGCTGACCACAAGTTGTATAGCGACTGGAAAATCCTTTTGATGGCTCTACAGCGTCCGTCGGGTGTTGTGGGGCCTTCTTCCTCAATCCGAGCTGAAGCACAAGTCGACCCATTACGTTCCTTGTAGATCAATCCATCATTTCATATCCGCCTGAGGAATTCGCCGGTCAAGTCCAAGGAGACTACATTCGCAGAAGGAACCTCGTGTAACAACCCCGAGCAGGGAGACGATACCGGCATTGCCTTTCTATGCACTGGCGCCACAGAATCAGCTGGTAGGCCCTTGTTATCAAACCAAGATCATCCCCTGGGCTATTTGGTCGATCCCTAGAGGTGTGATTTCATATAAAGGGTGTCAGGCCAGAGGATGGAAAGAGCGAACATCAATTCTTAACAATGAAACGAAGGTTCTCCAAAATGCCCCTTGGGATTTTCCTCGCCTCCCTCCTCCCGGCCTCACAATTTCGGACTTCCGAAGCTGTGGCGCCAGTTGGATCATGCATCTCTTCACCGGAAGATTCATGCACCTCCCTCATGGCTATTTGCATCGGCAAGGTCTTAGGAGGCCAAGTATAGATAAACTCTCTGTCTTGTGATTCAATCTGACGTATCACGAACATCAGGTTGCATCGAATCAATTATGGTCCTCGCCTGAGTGCTTCTCTGCGGCAATTTGTACCGGAGTATGGGATATTTCTTTATACACGCTTCATTCATTACTAATACGTTTGGAAGATCGGCTCGCTCTTGGATGCATTATGCTGCGCTGGTACCTGCAAGCAGCCATCGGATATCCAGAGCCTTGACTATAATCTTGTACGTCGATTACATTAAATGTCGACTCTATTCTAATGGTATTAGATTTATGCGCCCATTGTTGGCAGTTGCGCCTTCCAGCCTAATGGCTGCCCCCTGACGTGGAGTACGCCATCATCATGGTTTCAAAACAATCTCTAACATGGACCCAGCACCGTTCGTGAATTGGTATTATAACACGATACAAGCCACGGGTACAAATAGTTGGCCCCAGTGAGCTATTGAAAATTAGATACTTGGGATGACAATAACTCATCGTCGAATTTAGGGATGGAGACCAAGTTCTGGAATGGTGGAGACAGCTTGCTACATGGACGGCTGTAGGGTCTGCTCCTTCGCTACCATTCCCTTACTGACTATCGCCAGTTCTGCGTCGGCGATCGATGCGTGAATGGCGCAATCCCATATACCAACCTCAATGATTTCTTACACTTTTCGGGCGCGCCAATCGTACACACACCAGGAAATCCCCTGTCGAATGACCCCGCGGATATCTTTGGTGATATCGAGTCCGACATTTGGCAAGTGACAGCCTCGGGGCCTTGTGCTTCTGACGACATTACCGATTGTTGGTATGATTATGGACCTCCTTCCAAACTATTGAATGGGCAAATAATCCCGAACGGACCTACAAGCCTTACCAGCAGGGATCTAAAATATAAACGGGCACCAACCATGCCTCAAATTGGGGTATTTGGTGTGCTCTCTGGAGGTTTGCGCCAATTTGGCAACGTGAATGATCCCTCCATCCTCCCGTTTGTTGGACCCAATGGACCCCGCAATTGCCCACCTCCCATATTTATCCAGGACGGCGCCGTCTCTGTTCCCGTGAATATATCCGGTTGTCCAGATGTTTCCAAGACGCAAAAGCCGCGCCGACGCGCTCCCGAGCCAGAATTCGCCTATCCATCAAATTTGACGTTTAGCCCTCGTGCTGCATCGCTTAATCCAAGTGCATGTCAAGGAAGCACAGATACCCCAGTCCCCCTGCCGGTCCTCACATACTACTGCGATAGGTTGCCCGAAATCTGTGCGAGCATCAGGTCGACTAACTTGTTGACGAATGATCAAATAATCCTTACCTATGACCCTTTCAACGACAAGACCCGCCGTGGGCAAGTCTGCCCTGGTGCGGTTGTAGCCGCCATGCAGCTTGCAGGTAAATGTGATAAACGACGCCACGATCCTGCTAATTGGCGGGTAAGGATCTCATCTACTTATCCATAAAATTGGAGCTAACATTGTACTAGATCTCCTGCGATGAATTTCCGTTCAACTCTGTTCTGGAAGGCGGCGCTGGCAATGCAATTGTCATGGCGGTCTCCACCCGCGAGCAACAATACCAAGGATCTCTTCAAGCCCGCATCTCAAAATTGCTACGCGTCAATGGAGACGGAAAGAGTGTTTGGTCAGGCAGCTCAGCAAAAATGTGCCACACATATATACTCCGACTTTCAAACACTCGGTCTGCCACCGCGCCCCTCAAGGCTGTTGGGGAACTGGCGCGTGGGGCAGCGTTTTTTGCAAAGAAGACGGATACCGCACCATCGGTTTTCATCACCGATTCCAGAGCCAGCGCTGCGCCGGCAGCCTATCCGGCTGATGTCGCTTACCCCTCATCTGCTACGGCCTTGAAGGTTCCAAATGGGTCGACTTACAACTGCGCGCCACAATGCAATAACAATCAAGTCCCTCGGGCCGTCGAGGACCCTGCGGTGAAGCCAACTAGAACAAGCCCTCCTCTTGACATCCGTGCGGCCGCCGCTTCCCCTAGCTGCACCAGAACACAAACAAAGCCAACATCTACACCCGAGGCCACTGCTGCTGCTCAGGCGGATCTATCCTCTGCAGCTGCTCATGCCGCTGCTGCCGCGGCCGCATTGGCTGCTGCAGTAGGACTTACCCCCGATGTGGCGGCGGCAGCTGCAGCGGCCGTTGCAGCAGCCAACTCGCTCGCGCAAGCTGCGGCAGCCCTGGTTCGTGCCCACTCATTCATGCGAAATATTGGCTTGATATATTTTCGTGCAGACAACAGCTGGCAGCAGTCCAGCAATGGCAGCCGCGGTGGCTGCAGCTAATGCTGCCGTGTTCCAAGCCCAATCAATTGCTGATATATTCAAATCCTTCGGGCCAAATCTCCCAGCCTCCGTCACAAATATAATCTCAGAGGTAGCGAACCCGCCCCCAGTCCCATCGTGAACTAATCGTTAAACCTAGGTTCTTGGTGCAACTTCGGACGTTGCGGCCGCAGTCGAGGACGTCTCGGGTGTCGTCCCCCCTCAAGTTCCTGTTTCCCCACCCACAGATCCAGCGCGCGACCCCAATATCAATACAGGGGGTGGTTCCAGCGTCCCTCCTGCTGCCTGTTTCGGACCAGGCTCGCACGGCAATGTCCATTTTGCGGGAACGACGGTAGTGGATGCCAACGGCAACATCGTGCTAGCAACCATCCTCGACGTAGGTAACCCAGGCCTCTTTGGCTTGAATATCGGCGACAACCGCTATGTGACGCCGGTGGATGGTTGCAGTAACGTGTACTCCTGGGGGTCGAGCCCTGTAGGACCCTCGTATCAAATCGACTGCAATTCCAAAGAGCTGGGATCATATTGGAATGGCCGAAAGCTTGATTGTCGAGTCAGCCCAAACTTGGCACTCAGCACGCCGCAGGTCACCTATTACAATCTCCTCTGCTCCAATAGCATTTCCGACCTCTATCGCTGTGCCTCGACTGCCGGGTTGGATTTGTCTGCTTTCGTCCCTGCTGGGTTTACCTGGGAGCCTAAATAATATGCTCATCTTTTTACAATGGAATTTCTGTTCAACGGGTTAGCGGTGGTGGTGCACGAATTCTACATGCGTTGATACCCACAAGATATACTGCATATCTTGATTTTTTTGTAGTGTAGATGTCCTCAGGAAGCAAATCAATATATCAGATTCTCATTCTCAATACCCATGCCGCACTGAATGAAGCCAGCTTCTGAGGTATATTATGAATGGACTGGGAAGTTGGAGAACAATTGTATACACCACGAGTGGAACCAGGATGGTTTTACACTGATCATGATAAGCAAGAAATATAGTAAAAGGCTTGTATCGATTCAAAGACCACCATCAGACTATTCTGTGTCGATCCGACCTCCTTCGCGGAGGGTAAACGAGTGTGTTGTAAACGAGCGTGGTTGAAAGGAGTGTGGGTGATGCGCGGGGCTTCGGGTATACTGGGAATCATGATAATATACAATCCCGGAGCAAGCCTCGACGTGGATAAGCAGGAGTATGACCTCATCGCGGAGAGGCTCGCGGAAACGGGTGCCAAATATCTTCCGCGGATATATTCGACGCGGGATTTGTTTTTTGTTGGAATGTTGGTGGGTATCGAGAAACTGTTGTGCATATTTGATGGGAAACTGTAGCAGGAGGACCTGGTAGGCGGCTGACTCCAGGGTGGTGGTCTAGGGGAGCGGTCGTATACTGGGCAAAAGACGTGCAAGTTGGCATCTACGGCTGGAGTCTCAGCCGCGAATGGCATAAGTTTTAGGGACGCTGGATGAGCTAGGGACCGGAATTAGCAACAGAAAATGAGCACAAAAGGAAGATCCATACCAGTTGTTCCATGAACCGGGAACGTGACCCCGACTTCTAATTGAGATCCTTTCCAACAGCAGAACACCGAGCTCCAAGAGGCTACATATCATACGAGGGCATTATCCGCAAACACAGTCAGTCAGTCGGGGAATGCTGGCAGACACGGATATGTTTGACGGTTGTAGGAGAGCTGAGTGAATGGAAGAAAAAATATGTAGATGGATTGTGGGAGCTGGTGATTGGTGAGGGCCATGAGAGAGGAGGGGAAGAAGGGACGGCGAATCAGATGGAAGAGGTCGAGTATTTGCATTGCACCGAGTGGCTGACGTTCCAAATACGGAAGTAACCCCTAAGTATTTGTTTGTGCCTGTATGCCTACAGACACATTGAAATTCCACGCCCAGTCCGACCCGGAACCGCCATGACCATGACCAGTGGGCGTCGGTATGCATGCGTCTCTTCTCTCAGCATAGTGGCGTTGACGACTAAAAGCATACTCGTAAAGTCAATAACGTTCTCATTCAATCAATCCGTGCATTTATGACCAAGGTCGTTCCAATTATCGGCGACATTGTAACCTCATAACAACATCATCTATCCCGAACCAAATATCAAACATGAACGCTCATTCTGCTAACCCTGCCGCTGGGACGGAAGATAAATCAATGTCCGATATCCTCCTTGCCCCTCTCGGCGAGCTCCAAAAACTTTCACACACACTCCTGCTTTCGCTTTCTCCTCCGCAGTCGAAACCGCCGCCCCCTCCCCCACTCTCGGCGTTCTTGGCGTGTGACGATGCTCTGTCATCCGCGCTCCAGCTCACACATCTCCATCAGTTGAAGCAACGCAAGATTGACGCGTTGGAGAATGAAATTCTGGAACTTGACGCGCGGTGGCGCGAAATTTGTGTCGAGCTGGAAAAAGGGAAACGTGAGCTTGAGGAGATGATTGAAGAAGGCGAAGAACGAATCAAATCAATTGAACAAGCCAAGAAGGGTTCGCTGGTTATCTGTATCAGATGGGTTCACGCTCAACGTTTTCTTGTAGCAGCAATACCGTACCCAGAACTCTTGGCATACGCACAGAGTTTGAGCGCGTTCACATCCGCACCGCCAAATATGCCCGACCTTAGCCTGCCTGGCCAGCCCCCTCCGCCCTTATTCTTCCCTCCGTTTCCCAACGAGGAGAAGATGCGTAGAGGTCGACTCAACGCTGAGGCCCCGTTGGGATTGCTCGGCGAAACACATTCAGTGGGAAGGCGTAAGCGGCACATTCGTACCATTCCCCGCGCTTTATTAATCAGCTCTTACAGCACCAACAGTCTCGCCCAAGGTCAACGATACCACTCACCAGCTCGGACCTGGCGCAAACCCTTACAGACATGATCTTCGCGCACCTCAACCACAATTCTTTGACCTCGACCTCGACCTTAACCCCGACTTGTAGTATTACGGTAAAAATTGTATTCGAATATTCATAAATGTTCTCCAGGCCATCAGGTCTTTGTTCCCAACCCAATCTTCTTTGATATCCTTGCAAATGTACCTTCCCGCTTCACCCGGATCCCCTTAAATTGCGCAGCGTACGTCTCAAGTTGATGTCTGAAACCCAGATTGGGACACACAATCCCTCGTTTCTCCTGTACGAACGCAATGGCTTCTGGCGCTGGCATCCCCGTTGAGGCTATGATATATGCGCACACAACCGTCGCACTGCGACTAATTCCTTGAAAGCAGTGAACCTGTAAGGATTATTTACATCAAAACTCCTTCTGCCCACTATCCGGATCGTCACAAACCAGAACTCGGTTGCTCTTATTTTCAGCCAGCGCCGAACTGATGAAATCGGTGGTTGTCTCTAGGTGAGCTAATATATTCTCCTCTCCTCGATCGGCGAGGCGGATATGCAGCCTGTGAGCATCCGGAATCATGTCGGGAATTCCTGGGGCAAACTCTAGCACCGATATGACGTGAGTCACCCCGAGCCGTTCAAGTGCGTCAGCGTCACGAGCGATGGAAGCGTCAGAAAGGTAGACCCGTGGAATGATGAGGCTAGCTGTTGTTCCATACCCCGGCAAGCTCTTTGATGGTGGCCTGACTGCGTCTATAGTGGTCTTCCATCGCTGTGCAGGGAATGAGAGCATCTTGGTGGATGTGTCTAGTAATAAACGGAGTTGAACCTGGTGCACCGCATGGCTGTTGTCACTGTCAGTGCCACCGCCAGTGCCACTGAATCTAATGCATGCGCGCGTGACATAGGCTGAACGCCCTAACCTTAAATTTGGGGTCATACCGCTTTTGGGCCAGGTCACTACCTGCCGCCGCACCGTTCTATAGAGCGAGAAATATGGATGCTGTAGAAAAGGCAAACACAGAACGACAGAAGCGATGGTATGTGTTGAGAGTGGGACATATTCGTCTCAACTAATGATCCCCAAGGGTGAAAGATATGAAGGTCGGAGAGGGGACCTACGCCGTGGTGTACCGGGGCAAGTGAATAAGGCTGTCCATATGATTCGACACCCTCTAAACCACATACAGGTAGGGAGGCTTCCACAGGTCGAAAGGTCGCCATAAAAAAGCTCAAGGTTGGGCAATTCAAAGATGGTCTGGACATGTCTGCTATTCGGGAGGTCAAGTACCTGCGGGAGCTGAAGCACCAGAATGTCATCGAGGTATGCCGCAAGCCCCATTGTTCAAAGCATTGTTTTATAACACGCTCCAGCTACTGGACGTTTTCTCCTCAAAGACCAATCTCAATCTCGTCCTCGAGTTCCTAGAATCCGATTTGGAAAAGATAATCAAAGACCGCACCCTCGTGTTTCTTCCCGCCGACATCAAGAGCTGGATGGCCATGACATTCCGCGGCCTCGAGTTCTGCCACCGGAACTGGATATTGCATCGCGTACCAACCATATCATCCGCATTTTGGTGCTACTGACACCCGTCTGAAGGATCTGAAACCAAACAATCTGCTCATAGCCTCCGACGGTCAGCTGAAAATTGCTGATTTTGGCCTGGCGCGCGACTTTGCTGATCCTGGGTACAAAATGACTTGTCAGGTTATCACCCGGTATGTCCTCGCTCGCCTCGTTTGCGTGAATGTCTCATGGCGATGTCTGGACAGTTGGTATCGACCTCCGGAACTCCTGTTTGGGAGCCGCTACTATGGCTCCGGTGTGGATATCTGGTCTGTCGGGTGTATCTTTGCCGAGCTGATGCTGCGCATACCATACCTCCCCGGGGAGAGCGATATGGACCAGCTAAAAACTACATTCCGCGCCCTTGGGACGCCAACTGAAGAAGAATGGCCCGTGAGTCGTACCATCCTGGGCGTCTGAGGAGCGCTAATATCCGCAAAGGGCCATACAAAATTACCCGACTATATGGCAGTCGGCCAATTCCCCAAAACCCCATTGAGGGATCTGTTTACAGCCGCCAGTGCGGATACACTCAACCTTCTCAGTAGATGCCTCGTATATGAACCGCGGAAACGCATCACCGCACGCGAGGTACGTTTGAGATACATGTGTATATGGTTGTCCTTCCTCACAACATCTTCTAGGCCCTACACCACGCGTATTTCTTTGCGCTCCCATACCCTTCCCTTCCCTCCAAGCTCCCCAAATGCGCAGCCCAGCTGTCTGCCCAACAACCACTCGACGAGGTAGATAGCAACGTCCAAATGGACTCTACAGGCCCCGGAGCCAAAGCCAAAAGTAAACTCAAGCGGAAATTGTCGTCTCCCGCTGATGAATCCAAGACGCGTTCCATTGCTCGTCGTTTAGATTTCAGCAAAGCATAATAGGTGGAAGTTGGTGTCCTGGCAACATTTTTTGTATGTAAATATCTGTAAGTAATACAGCCGGAAGCACCAGAACCGTTGCAGAAATAGTTCTGGGCCTTCTATGCTAATGTGCGATCTTATGAATATGCAGTAGGGAGTCCATGAATGAAATATAACACATGATGAATAACATGAGAAGGTCGGTGAAGGGAGATCAACGTGGTTCGCCACAAATCGTGCACTTGTCCACAGCGTCTGCAGGATTTGACAACATGCAGGTCTTGCATGACCATGTGCTACCACCCGGAGCAGGTGGCGGCTTGATCCCAGCCGCAGCCCAGTCGAAAGCTTTTACAACAACGGGGGGCGGCACTGGAGGCCTCGACGGCATCACGGTAGCAGAGGGCCCTTTCTTCTCGACGGCAGTTGAGAACGACTTTGTCATCCCGGAGGGAGTGGTGAAGTCAAATGTTGGAAGGGAGGATTTGGGCGCCGATTTGGCCAGCTCGCGTGCTTTCACATGTTCTGGCCCATTCGGGTATTCAAAAGAATGGGACACCGTGAACACGAAAGTTGGTAATGAGGATATCGGCAAGTTGGATGCAGCCACCTTGGGGTCAAGCGGCTTAGTTTCTACCTTCACGATTGGTTCAAGCTTCTCTACTTCCATTTTATCTTGTTGCGGAGGTGGTAGAAGCACTGGTGTAGCGGCAGGAGACGAGCTCCCAGACTCCGGCTGATAGCTGAACCTTAGTTTGCTGGGTTCCTTGGGAATAGAGCTCGATTTCACTGCAGTCTGCGCGGGTGGTACGACGATGGAGATATTCGTGGGTGGTGCAACCGCGGCGGTGGTGTCACCATTTTCTGCAACAGCGGGGGGGCTATGCTCGACCTCGTCATCGGGGGTTTTGATGTTGGGTTTTTCGGGAGAGATCATATCAAAATCGTCTATTTCTTCGATCACAATGGAGGGGATCGGTGCGGGGCTCTTTCTCTGACTCGGAGCACCAAGACCGTTGAGTGATGGTTTGGGTTTCTTGGAAACCCGTTGGTCATCATTGGGCTCAGTGGTGATTTGCGTGGAGATTTGAGCTGGCGTTTTGGAGGGCAACACAGCTGCCCGTGGTCTGGGGCTACGGCGAGGAGAAGGTGGTTCGGTTTCTTCGCTTGGGGACACTGGAGAGGGTGGCTCGAGGTGTGCAGGGGGTCGTGAGCGCTTGCTTCCCTGTAAATTTCCTGCGGTTAGCGTGGTCATTTGGGGAGAGCATTCTACATGCCTTGGGCAGAGTCGTTTCGATGATGAACTGCGGCGAGTACTGAGGCTC
Source organism: Collybia sp. MG36 (assembly GCA_003313185.1). NCBI lineage: Eukaryota > Fungi > Basidiomycota > Agaricomycetes > Agaricales > Clitocybaceae > Collybia > Collybia sp. MG36. Next base: position 16,917 of record QGOG01009484.1, read on the forward strand.
TTTTTCGAGTGCAGCCTTCTGTGTGATGTCTTCTTTGGTCTTTTCACTACCATTGGATTCTGGTGGGGCAGGCTTCCCTGTAGCCCTGGTCCTTCTCCCCACCCGAGGTTTAGATGTTGCACCAACCCTACCAACGGGGCTAGCTGTCTGGTAAGGATTGCTTACGTCGGGTTTCTTGGGTGGTGTTACCTCCTTGATTAATTCAGCCATGAAATTGGCGGCCTTTGTTTGCTTTTGTGGTGGCTGAGAATCCAAAGAATCGCTTTGAGATGCCGGTGAGCCACCCGACCATGCCTGGCGAAGAGGCGATGGGATGGCTGGCGCTGTGGGCTTGGCGGTTGGACCGGGTATCCGAAGCCGAGCAGGCGTATTATTTGATTTAGCGGTCGCTGGTGCAGAATTACTTCCTGGTGTTTGTGGTGTTTGCGGTATTGACACGGGGAAAGGAAATTTTGAGATATTAGGAGAAGGTTCCGGAGCGGCTTCACGCGGAGCCAGGGTTGAGGATTCAATGTTGGATTGATTGACTCCGCTGGGCGTCGCAGATGAACTATGCAGGTCATCTCCAACTCGTCTCCGTTTGGTATCTGTCTTGGGCGCTTCCTTGCTATTGTCCTTCAACACAACGCGATCCACGCCACCCCGCGAGGCCCCAAAGGCAGGTGACGAATATCGATTCCTTGAGCGAGCAGGTTTCGCGCTTCCGCCACCCTCCCAACGGTAGACACCATTTGGATTCTTGGTAAGCGTTTTCCGGACAGTCGGGGCTTGTTTCGAAGGGCCGGGTGTCGTGAAACCAAAATTGATGTTATCAGTTTTGGGCAAAAATGGTGAATTTCCACGACCCGGTGTAGATGGGGTGCTGCTGGAAAAGCGGAATGGCTCGGGCTTGTCCGCTAAGAGATAGTGTAAGGATGAGAGGGTGGATCTGGAGACGAATTGGCACGTACCGGGTGTACTTTTTTGGATCAGGGAAATAAGCCCTTCGACTTCAACATCGCTGATTGATTTGCCGGCCCTCTCACTTAGGAATGTACTGACAGTCTCAAGATTTTTCGCTGGAGATGAAGACTCCTGGAGAGGGAAGGGTAGTGGGGCTCGTACTGGGGTCACAGGAGGGAAGAAGGAGCCGGTGGGCGGTGGCGCCTGGCGCGAAGGTGTAGCAGGCGCCACTGGCTTCCCATTAGTGCTTGCACCCTGGACGAACCGCTGGATCTATGAGATTTGAAGCTGAATGTTACCAAAAGTGCTTACTCGGCGACTCTGAGCCGGTGGTGAGTCCACAGGGATGTCGGGTTCTTCATCAGAGCTCTCTGGCGGAGAATCGGCATTTGAGCCTTGTTCAACAAGGTCTTCAGACGTTGATCGATATTTGAGCGGATTTAGATAGCTCAAAATACCAGACAAACTCCAAGACTATATCTGCTAGGTAAACAGGGATTTTAAATCAATGAATTGTGCCGCACCGATTGTTTGGGTTGTGTACGCGCATACGGCGATGCAAGCGAGCGCAGTGCAGCCCGCCTATCCTTGCGGCGAATGGCACTCATCGTGCGACCAGACGAATATGATAGCTACCTGGGGGTGGGGGAGAAGGCCAACAACAACACTTCTGGTGTCCGACATTATCTTCAGGGCAGGTCGACCACGTGACAGTTATTCCGACTTCTTACCATTGTTCCCGACAACGAACAAGGCCCTCGAGTTTCAAAGCCTTAGCCATGCCACAAAAGATTGTTGAGACACCATACCCCCTCATAGACGCAGACCCGCATGCTTCACGCGTAGTCAGATATTTTAGGCCTTCCGACTATGCGGTCTGGGCGGGTGCAACCGCCGCATTTCCATCCGCACTATACCTCTGGGGTTCGTCTGATGTTTTATATCATCTGGAATGCAGGCTTAGGCATTTTATAGATATGGCCGATCCAGCTAAGTATCGTATAAAAACCGCCCTCCGCCTGGGAGGATTCCTTGGACTCATGGGCGGTTTCTTGCTTGCATACCAGCGGTCAAGTGGTGAGTAAAGATGCTAACATGATTCTACAATTATAATACCTACTCCTCAGCGCGATTTTGGGGTTGGTCTGAGAACAAAAGGGAGGAAGATATGGATCTGCAAGAATTAACTCAGCGGGCTCAAGAGGGCAAACCACTGTATGGTGAATCCCACCAACCGATGTGGGTGCAGGGTTCAGCGTACAGAAATTCTGCTTTTTCACAGCTCAAATTCTGTACGTGACATGTTGCTTACCCTCTCTTGATTCCACTCACGCAAGCCCAATGCAGCCGCCTTCCCGATGTAAGCTAACCCATTTAATTTTCAGACAAGTATCATTGAATTGCTCCTCAGGTTCAACCTTGTAAACCACCCTCACCACGGAACGGACCCCGCGAAGTATGGTGTCAAAACTGAGGGATCCGCAGAGTAGATGAACTGGCATTCATTAATACCAATGGGAATCTATTTAAATCTCGCACCTAAGTGTTCGGTGTGTCAATTCTCGGCTGCCTGGCTACCCTCGCCATACCCCGGACAAATACAACAATGAGACGCGGACTCAATAGACGTCGCCACCGATAATCATAACCCACTTTCGCGTCATGATATTTTATGCGTCATCTGAACCACTCTGTCAACTCCCATTGGCCCACCTCAAAACTACAAAGCCCGTTCGACAGCGATAGAACAACCGATCTTGGCAACACCTATTGCTGAAGCTTCCTAGCCCTTTCCCCCGGTTGCAACATTTCCAGGAAAGGCAAGCAGTCTGTGAACTACACCACCGAAATACTCATGTGGGGTACGGCCCGTGTGATTTTTAATAAGTCTTGTGTCCGAAGTTGTAGCGAGGAGACCCATAAAACGGGCGGCCAAAATCAAATGATGAAGCACAACTAACATGAAATACACATTCTCACTCGCATTGCTAGCAGGGTTGACGGTCGTGGGCGCGTCCGTGCTAGAAGAAAGGGCAACCGGGGGGTACATCCAGAACCCCTCAGGGGCAGCATCCTTCACAATGTACACTGGATGTGGTGCTCCAGGTAAGTGCGTGTGTATTCAGAGCTGGAATATGTACTGACCCATCGTCCACCCATCCAGCTTGCGGGAAAAGTGCTAGTGGATTTACTGCCGCTATAAACCAGCTAGCGTTTGGTGGCCCTCCAGGGCTAGGTGCCGGGGATGCTTGTGGACGTTGCTTCTCCGTCACAGGAACAGCGGATCCATTCTCGCCCGCATTCACTGGTCCATTCCATACTGTTGTGGTGAAGGTGACTGACTTGTGGTAAGTAGTCTCCCCCCCTTTGATTGACATGTACAAACGCAGTAATTCTTCAGCCCGGTCTCTGGAAACCAGGTAATTACCCTCCACTTATCATACTATCTTGACTTGAGAATTTCAGGAATGGTGTGGACAAACCACCAGCAACCAGAATAACCAGCATGGAAAACCCTTCCAGCATGTTTTTTTTTTTCATCATCATAGTCCGGCGATAACGGTGAGCTGCCTATAGCTTTGATATATGCCAGGATACAGGCGGCGCTTCCGCTTTCTTCCCTTCGGGTCACGGGGCGTTGACAGGTACTTTCACGGAGGTCTCATGCAGCCAGTGGTCGGGATCAGACGGCGGATCACTGTTTACCGGAGCCTGTTTGAGCGGTGAGTCAGCAGGAAATTGGCCAGCAGTGGGTTGTGGCAACAAAGGCGAGTTGTTGTATCGATTTCACACTTTGCCCGTTCATAACTGTGTATATGGTTTCTAGGAACCGCTCCGTGATGAGGACTCTGTACTTGGCGCGTTCTGTCTCAGGCTCTCTCCTCCGTATATCAGCAATGTACACATCTCCGTTTACGCTCCCATATGTGTTATGAAGCAACCTTGGTTCAAATAAGTGCTGAAGGAAAAACTATAAAAAGATCAACTAAGTTTGCGAAAAGATACAAAAATGACGTTTAGGTTCATCTTCCTTTTACTTTTATCTGCCTCCACAACGGACGCGCTTATTCTCGAGGAGCGGGCCACTGGGGTTACGCCCAAAAGGCGACGGACGTGGGCATGAACAATTCATGGACTAACAATACCCCGAGTGTACCTTATTACTCTGTAGCATTGGCTAAACGGGAAGAGGGTATATAGGAACCTTCAAGGAAGCCTCATGCAGCCAATGGTCTGGGTCAAACGGCTAGGAACGCTGGGAGGGATCATGTCTCAAAGGCAAGGGTGCACAGGATTGGACTGGGGTGGGCTGCAGAAATAAAGGTTTGTAGTATTTTATCCCAGGAATAGTGGACAAGCGAATAATCAGGAAGCGCTCCTTGAAGTTGACGCTAATTTCCACATACGCCGCAGCATGACTGGATTCAGCTTCGGCCAGGCATAACCATCCCTAGGGATTATATAATACCTGGTAGATTGTAAAATAATCTACTTACATCTTGTGGTCCTGGTGGAGCAGAGATTGGTTAAAAAATGCCCGCCAATTGGAGGCGGGGCCCAAATCATAGATACGCTCCCCAGGAAGAACTAGGCAAGTCCACTGATCCGAGTTCAGAGTTATACCTCGAGAGGGTTCTTCAGTCTCTTGACCAGAATTTGGACGCCCCGGGAAACAAATGAATGGACCGGGAACTGGCGTGAGTGTACGCGGTGGTCTTCTAAGTTTGAGTATATCTAAAGACGTGAGCCCCCTGTGGATATATCTCCCAGAAAGAACTGCTAAGCACTAGCAAAAATAAGCGATAGAAGACTGAATGTCAATCTCGTACCAAGGTAAATATTGACAGTACCAAGGCCGGTGCGGTGGCAAGGACCACTCCGAGGTGGGGTTGTTCGATGACATCGCCTGGGAAAGCATGTCCATCCATACGGTGGACGTTGAGCCGGTAGAATCCAATCATTGTCCCACATACCCAACGACCAATGGGCCCTCCGACAAATATCCAAGACCCGTACCAATTCCACCAATGACGCACCACCCAGGGATCAGACTTGGTTGTGTTGAAGGCAAGGACAACGTGTCTTTTGAACGGAGAAATTATGGGGAGGAAGATCACGACGACGATTATGGGTGTGAGCACCAACAAAGACATGAAGGTCTTCATTCTCGAAGCGGTGATGCAATTCCCTACCTGTTGACAAATTTATTCATTTGAAACGTGAATTGGGCGTGGAGGATGTACCCAGGGACAATGATGGTCGAATTCGAGGCGGCAGACACCACAAACGGAGCAATGATGTGATCTTGGTGGTTTCCAAGTACCAGCACATTCACCCTTGTGGCAAGTTTCTAAATCGCCGCCGATAGTGTTACATTGATACGGTTCCGTCAGTGTACTTTTATCCGGTAACGCCCAAGTTGGAACATTATGAGTCGTGCGTCCAAATGAAAGTGAAAGATAAATAGCGGCCAGGAGGGGGATCATGGTGTTGACTATAATCAGATAGATACCTGCAATCATCACACACGTACTAAGAGTCAATTGAATAAATGCATGTGGGATAGTAGTACCTCCGAAGAGCCATCTGGACCTATAACGGAGGAGCCAATTTACTGTTGATTTGCCTCAGAATCAACGCGAACGAAGTGGATTAAACGCACTGCCAATCTCGAATGTCGCAAGATACCATCCATAACTAGGAACACCGCATTGTATTATAACAACGTTTGTGGCGAGAAAATGAAGCATACCTGATCAGAGTAAGAATACAGAGTTGTATGACACTCTCAACAAAATGGCTCGCAAATTGGTGAGGTGACATCGTTGCTCAAGTTGGTTTGGGCGGGCCGTCGGGTCATCGGGCCGTGTAACAACACGCTGATCACGTGAATGGGACATCAATCCCCATTAGGAATTTGATCTGCCTTTCGTTGACGCTTGAAGTTGAACTTGACGAGTTTCCGTTTCCTGAAGGATTTCTAGACCTTCCAGACCCGCGGTTTGTGATAAATATTATGGCGTCTACTTCAGCTTCCTCCTCGTTGTATCACATATTAG
>QGOG01009523.1:0-12147 GCA_003313185.1 Collybia sp. MG36
ACACTTGCCCCATGTTTTACCTCCGGCGAACTGCGTTACCTTGACATCTCAAGCACTCCACTGACGAAGGATCTTATGCTCACCGCATTCAAGCCCCAGCCCCAACTCCGATCCTTGGGGCTGTCACACATACCTCACCTGGATCTCAAAGTCATCACCGAATTTATGCGTGTCAAAGCATCCCAGGTCGAGGTATTGACCCTGGTCGGAACGTCTCCGGAGCTTGACTGTGGCCTCCGGACCAATGGGACAGGTGTCCCTGATGGTGCTCCGAGGGGCTCGGCTAGACAATCATCCGTCTCGCTACACACTCTTATGATCCGGCCCCTTTGTACACCGCCATTCTCATTCAGTCTGTCATCCACACCGTCAGCGCCCAAGCCACCACCGACACGTTTGCGCGTCATCGAGTTATCGACCGTCATGCTTGGCGGCCTCGGCGCCGGCGCCGGTCCGTGGAAGATCGTGCGCAGCAAAGGTGGAAGAGGTTGGTACGTCGACACAGCCAGCGGTTGGGTGGCCGAATTTGGCTCCGGACTCGGGAGTCAGCTGCGGCGAGATCTGGAAGTAACTCACCCTTTGAGAGCTGAGATGGGGAGACTTTCCGAAGCGAATGGCAATGTCAGCAGCGGAGTTGGTTGGCATGCGAGAAAGATGGAGGTGGGTTGTTTTGTGCTATCTTTAAAATTCTTTCGCTCATCGCCTCCATCTGTTTAGATTCTACATGGGCACGGCATGCTCGGTCGAGAGGACGGACTATATGGCGCCGTATCCTTCGCGTACCAGGGTTAAATTATGTGCGCCGCTACCCAACCATTGCGGAGCCTACGGAGTGTTATTTCAACACATCCCTTCCGGGCCATTTGCGCACTTCAAAACTACAGCTAAAACAGCTGGCATTGTTCTGCGAAACATTCATCATCACCGGCATTTAGTGGGATCAGTGGAATGTTATCATTCATTCATTCTCGACATATTGGGATACTGGGGTGAAATAATATAACCATGCATTTACTCAGGACTCCTGGGGGAACGTGAGCAACAGGTATTAGCTGATGAGTACTGTCTTCGGGGAGCCTGAGAAATATACCGTTTGAGCTTGAGAATCAGCATACCATTTTCAACTAATTCGACATGGCACACAAAAAAAGTACCGGGGAATCTCCACGATTCTCGGCCGCTACCGGCCTCTAACGCAGCAACCCATCTTCCATGAATCCCGACATGAATCAGTACCAGTGCATGGATGACACGCGATGTGCTATTAATAGCACGCGTTCCATTACGCTAGCAACGCTAGACATTTGATCATACTCCCATGTGCCTCGAACGTGCTTCGACCAATATCAACCAGCTAGTGACTCCGCAATATCCTTTTTTCCTTCCCCATCTCCTCCTAGGACATTATGGGTCAGTCTAAACTTTTGTCGGTCTCTATGGTTGCTCATTACCCACGGACGACTCTGCAGCGTCAGATTCATCCCACGGACTCTCTTCAATAACAATGCAACCTCTGACCCGTCGGAGGACGACTCTCGCATCCCCTCCTGAGGATGGATCCTCCATCAGGCCTGTCGGGCGTACGCATACCCTCAAAGATATATTCTTGACGCCTAAACATACATTGAGAGCGCCCTCGACCCTACGGAGCATTCGAGCCATCCTAACTGCGTCGTGTAATATACAACCTTTTGGTTGATTTTGGCCGATCTAACGTTGTATTAGGGCTGAATGTGCTTCTCCTGTTTATACCAGTTTCGGTGCACAACAAGATCATCGAGTTTGTTCAATTTCTAACTCTCTCGCAGTGGGCGCTACATTTCGCACTGGATGCTTCACAACCCAATAAAGATACCCTCGTTTTCGTCTGTGCGTTGAGCAGGAACTTTTTCCTCTGATATCTCCTGACAGCATTTTTCAGTTTCATTTTTGTCCATTATACCCCTGGCCAAGGTGAAATCTGGCCTGCCGCTACATTTTCATGGTGATTGAATGGATTTTTAGCTACTCGCATTCGCCACCGATGAATTGTCAATGAGGGTTGGCCAAACTCTTGCCGGCCTCCTTAATGCCACTCTGGTATGATTTATTTAATCATGGAAATATTTGCACCCCAGCTCAAAATCCACAGGGAAACGCGTAAGCCTCGACATTGGCCTGCCTTGTTGTGTTGAAATGCATGCTTGTAACAGCGTTGAACTCATAGTTGCTGTGGGTGCTCCGCACCAACGTACCCACACGTCATTCTGACGCGGTTTCCTAGATTCTTGCATTGATCAAATGCCAGCTGCGGATTGTTCAATCATCATGTGAGCCCATCATTTTGATTCGAGATTCAAGGGCTTGGCGGCCATCATCCTACCGCTGCGTATACGTCATACCTGCGCTGCGGCCTCCCACAACCTTCTCTCGATCGATCTTACGTATCCATATCTAACCAATCTTTGTCCACAGTGGTTGGATCCATCCTTAGCAATCTCCGTAAGTACCCCGGACATGTTGCCATTGATTTAACTTTTGGTCAGTGTTGGTTTTGGGAATGTGCTTCTTTGCTGGTGGAGTGAAATACTCCGAGCAAGGGTTTGGAGTCGGTATGTGGACCTCTCTGCTGTAGTGGCTCCTCAGAATTAATCAACTCCAACAGCTGCTACCCAAATGAACGCCTCCGTGCTGACTATCAGTGTCATTGCCGTTCTCCTCCCGGCTGCCTTTCATTTTTCTGTAACTTCAGATAGCCAAACGGACAATACGGAAGGCCACGATATATTAGCTGTCAGCCACGGTGTACGTATCCCTCCCACTGCATATCACTTAACCTAACTGCCCCCTAGGTCGCGTTATTACTGCTCTTCAGTCAGTTCCCCCCAGGCTGGTCCAGTTCCAGAAAATCTAACCCGCTTGATTTCAAGTCTACGCCGCGTATCTTTTCTTCCAGCTTCATTCCCACGCCAGACTTTATCAACACGATGCTGTTGATGTACCAGCGACAATAAGGTACCTCCCAAAAAAGGAGGGTCAACCTCCCGGAGGTGAGGCGAACGGGGGTCCAGGGGGTGGCATCGAAGCCCAACCCCAGGCCCAAAATACCACTGAGGAAGAAGAAACAGTTCAGATGAATTTCTGGACTACCTTTGGATTATTGGTGATCGTCACGGTGGTCAGTACATTTGCACCACGCCAAACATTTCTTACCCTATTTCAGTTAGTGGGTGTCACTGCTGAATGGCTAGTAGATTCTATAGATGGTCTCACTGCCTCGGGAAAAATAAGCAAAGAATTCGTGGGTATCATCCTTTTACCCATTGTTGGAAACGCAGCAGGTATGACCTCGTCCAGATAGTCTTTACATCATATCTGAAATTTGACCCCAGAACATGTCACGGCGGTAACCGTTTCTGTGAAGGACAAATTGACACTGAGTATTGGCGTAGCTGTGGGTTCAAGTATAGTAGGTTCTAATTTCGCTTGTTATGCCTGTATCTCACTGCCCTTCAGCAAATTGCTATTTTCGTTATACCGTTAGTTCGAACCCCATTCTCTCAAGGAAGCTCCCTCACTTCAAAGCAGGTTTATCGTTACCCTGGCTTGGATTCTCGGGAAACCCCTCACTCTTCTATTCGATCCATATGAATCTATCGCGCTTTTCCTGGCGGGTGCGTGCTTGCTCCCAAGTTATCGGACCGGCAGTTTGAGTTCTGAATATTTCTAGTTCTCACCATCAATTATGTCGTACAAGACGGAAAATCAAATTGGCTTGAAGGGATGATTTTGATGAGTATGTCATTTCTCTGCCATCCTTCGACCCCAGCATATTAATACCATCTGATCGATTAAAGGCTTATATCTTATTCTTGCTGTCACGTTTTGGTACTACCCTGGTCCGTCGGCTTGTGTCTTCTCCCACCGTCGCTTTTTGACTTTTATTGATAGCCACCGGCGATCCAGCTGGGCTCCAGGCCACTTGCCGTATATGAAATTCAGTGTCCCATATTTTATAATATACTAGCCGAACAATATATTGGTGTAAATATGGAACCCCACTTCAGATACCATAATTCATTGTATGCGATTTCACAATTTTGCTTTTGGGCTGGCGCTTAACAAGGTAACGGCGGCGGATGCTAATACCACCGCATTTCTTTCCTTGACCTTGGCCGCTACACGAAATGGGCATCAGACTAGGGATGTAGCAATCGGGGCGACCTACAGAAGATAACCTTTGTCCCTTCTTTCCACATCTCGGTCACGATTGTTTCACCAGGGTAAACGACACCAGCGAATCTTGGCCGGAAAATAGCGTGAATGAGAAGCGGATTGGGGTATCGATCCAACTGGGGTCTCACCGAACCTTGATGTCCTTGTATGAACCAAAGGTTTTGTAGACATGCTTCCCTGCGATTCCCATGAAACACAAGCCGTGTAGAATCGGCTGGTCAAAGCCACCGATCGCAGCAAATTCTGGGAGGATCTAGTGGGAGAGGATTGTTGATTTATGACGCATCATGGGATACGTGATCAGCGATGACACTAACATGGAGCGGATTTCCATCTCCACTAAGTCTGGGGGAGTGATGAGTATTGTGTCAACATGTGATGTGGGGCTACACATGCCTATACAACGCAGCTTGCGAAGAACTCGTCTTCTCTTCCAAGACAGCATCCGGGCTCCTTTTAGGTGGGGTGTTTACTGCGGAAGCAGGCCCGCGATCTGGGATTGCTTAGCTAGAGACCTGTTGCCACCAGTCGTCGAGCCCTACCGTTTCCAGTGCGCTTACCACCAAATCCACCAGCACCACGTATGAATACGGTGGACTGATTTTCAAAAATCAATTCTCCAGTACGTTTGTCCCGTGTTTCGATAATGGTTGTCACAGCTGCAGCCTTCCCTTTGTCCAAGACTTCCAGAAGCCTAGGCGGGAAATATCGTAAGCTCGTCGGTCGTAAATATAAGATGGACTGTGCGGACTTGACCTCGCTCACCAATTCACCGCTTGTGGGTATGGGAGCCTTAATACTAAGGTATTGTTCTCCGTGAAGTAGTTTGGCCTGGCGCTCTGTCGTTGGGTACTTTGTAGACAGAATCATAGACTACTCACAGGATTAAAATTAGGGAGCCAATCCAGGGATAGGCCCGAGCTCGCTGCGAACTGAGGTATGACACCGAACGTTGGCAGAGCAGAGAATTCATCATCCCCTTCGTAAGTCCACTGGAGCTCCTTCTCTGTCGCGCCGATGCCAAGGTTATAGAGAATTATGTCGCGCTATGCCGTGAGGTTATAACTTGTCATGAATCATGAATAGACTCATAGAAATATGAATACCTCCGTGTAACTATAGGTGACAGGATCTTGGGTGTTCCTTTTGGCATCTGCAACAAGCTGGGAGTCCTCTGGGTCACGAAACACACCAATTTTGAATGCAGACATTAGGATAGAACTGGTCTAATCTATGTAAACAGCCTGCGGCGACGAGTGCTGGATAATCACATGAAAGCCAATCATATGCCTAAACACCGAACCCCGGCCTCCCCGGGCCCACCCCCAAAACCCGGGTCCTCAAATTGCCTCAAACCTGGTTGCTCCGTATTAAATATGGTTCCAATGTTTTCAAGTCTATATTTATTACACGAATAGGCTACAACTTTGATTTTATGGGTTGAGAACCCTTGTTGCCGAAGTTCTGGATTAGCTGTGACGAAATGTTTCAGTGTTTGCTTTCGGATAGTGTGGTCATTCATGGGCGCACCTGTTGAATTGCTTCTTGGGTAGACGTGGGGTGTGTCGCCCGCTCATCGAACGTAGTTATTGCCTCCCAGTTTGCAACGACATCCTCAGGAGTGTATGGTTTATTGGTTGGGAAGCCGATACCTCCCGCTCGTTGCCAGCGTGTTTGTGCGGCCCATCCGCCAAGAACTTCAAACAAAGAGCCAGTTGTCGATTCGTTGTCTAGGGGGTGTGTCAGTGTCGCGAGGGATTTTTAATTCACAAAATATCTTACCAGCGCTGCTCAAGTAGCCAACCAAGGGGGCGATAAAATCGGGCTGCTTATGACCGTTAAAACTTTGATGGCGGCCGGGAATGATGTTCCGACCTTGAAAGCATCAACCATTTCTTGTGGCCTTTCGGAACTAGTTAGCTTTGATGCAGGCGACAGAGGTGCAATTGACATACCATACAGTACTAGTCATAGCGGTGCCTGCGGAAGGAGCAATAACATTACAAAGGATATTATATTTCTTGCCCTCAATGGCTAGCGTTCGCGTCAAACCGGTAATGCCAGCCTTGGCAGAGGAATACTAGTGATACCCAAGCTCATCAGCAACCCCTGGGACAGCAGTGAAATAACCTGCGTTTGCTTGACCAAAGTTGCCATCTGAAACGCTCTTTGATTAGTCTCGGAAACGTCATATAGGTTTGCGACCTACAAATGCCAACCTGAGAACAGGTGGTGACAATTCGACCGAATTTTTGTTGCTGAAATATTGGCCACACTGCCTTTGCACACTAGCAGGTGTATGTCGTTCATAAAACACTTGACCATGAACATGCTTCCGTACCTTGTAAGTTCCCCTGTTGATAGGTGTTGGATGCAATGGGGGTAGTGATTATAATAAACACGTACCTGAGGTGAACAGCGAACACGGCATCCCACTCTTGTTCAGTCATTGCTTGGAAAGATTTGTCGCGCAGAATGCCAGCGTTGGCAATGAGAGCGTCCACACTTCCAAACGTATCTATTGCGGCTTTGACAATTTTCTCGCCATCTTCTGCTGAGCAGATTACGGTTGTTGCCTTCCCTCCGGCTATGGTTACGACGGATTATTGGATTCTTGGGACGTATGCCAGGAAATGCCAACCTTTTATAACCTCGTCCGCGACGACGCTTGCAGCTTTCTCGCTAACGTCGTTGATTACAACATTTGCACCGAGATTTCCATACATTAATGCGTATGCGCGACCGAGTCCAGCACCGGCGCCGGTGATGATTACCGTTTTCCCATTGAATCTGACCTCCGGGGAAGCTTGGGCGTTACGGGGAAGTTTGGCGGCTTGCTCAAGCTTTCCCTGATCACTTCTTTAGCGGGGGAATAATAAGTGAGCAGATGTAACATACCTGCGAATCTACATCCGTGACCGATTCGGGACTGCGTGCGTTATTTCAATGTGCAAACAATATTATGTTGAACTCACTAGTACGGATTTGAAAAATCTGTCACTTCCGACCATTTGGCTTTGACCTGATGGAAGAAGCTGAGGAGTCATGTGAATTTCATCGGATGAATGACTAACGGCGGAAGGGGTAAAGCTTGAATCCGTTTTGAAGATAGTCCCGTTGCTCCTTTCCCATCGGATCTCAGCAATGAAGCCAGCGCCAACCTCAAAGATTTTTCCAGATGCATCAGGACCGTTGGGATGCGATATTGCAACAACAAATGGAGCGACATATTCCGGCTGCAGAGCGGAATATCATAAGTACGGCACGGGGTTGGGCGTCATCCTGCATACGTTTAGATTGGCCAGCATTTCGGGTGGCATCATTGTTTCCGTCATGGCAGATGCTGCCATCTAGTCTGGTTAAGTGGCTGGATGCACGAGATGATAACAGCATACCGGGGCAATGACAGTCGACTTGATTCCGTATTTAACGCCCTCTCGCGCCAAAGTTTTGGTAAACCCGATGAGCGCCATTTTTGCGGCGCTGTAGTTAGCCTGGCCAAAGTTACCTGTAGATGCAATTAGTTTCTGCCATGGGTTATGAGCCACTCGATATACCATATAAACCGGCGGCGCTTGATGTGTTGATGACGCGTCCGAACTTTTGGTTGCGGAAATGGGGCCAAGCCGCTTTGGTACATGCGAAGGCACCTTTCAGGTGTACCTCCATAATCTGATCCCACTCCTTGTCCGACATGTTTTTGAAGCTAGGGTAGCATGATTAGCAGGCTACCAGCGGGCTCAAATAGGTATATACCCTTTGTCGCGCAGAATCCCAGCATTGTTAATTAATATGGTGATTCCTCCAAAATTATCGATGGCAGTCTTAATGACGGCCGCACCATCTGTTGCAGAGGAGGTATTTTTCACTGCCTTACCACCAGCTGTTCGGGTTGAGACTCTCAGTACACACAACATATTGAACTGGATCGCGAACCTGCAACAATTTGGTCAACGACCTTCTGCGCTGCGTCTCCATTGAAATCATTCACAACAACGCTGGCTCCCCGTGATGCAAAAAGAAGGGAGTACCTGTACGCAGATTGTGAAATTCAGAGAGTGTTGAACAGTGTTAGCGAAGGTCACCAACGTCTTGCCCAGGCCACCACCCGCTCCGGTGACCACAACAATATGACCTTTGAAATCGAGAGACATTATTTAAAGCAGGGGATGGGTTTGCGTGTTGTTTCGGTTGATTAGCTAGCGGCGATACTAGGCTCTTATGATATTCCAAGCCAGCGTGCATGTGATTAACTTCCGCTGATCCGGGAGCAGAGTACTCAGAGCTGTGTTTGGCTGGGGTTGTTACGTCAAACATAGTAGGGGTTGCCGATCGACATTTATTCAACACCGTACTTACCGCGAGTCGCGACACAATTCTAAGCAACAGTTAACTGGAATAAATAGGAATGCAGCGCTCTGCGCAAGATGTATCATGTACAGGCAGGTATAAGGTAACTCGTATTTTGTACTGCGCAACGATTTTGAAAGGAATGGCTCGAAGGAGGATTTAAAGTGCGCGTGGTAGAGTGATGAGGTTGATGGCAAAACGAGGAGGGAATATAACAAAAAGAATAAATGTAAAAAAAAAATGAGGTTGAGAGAAATGCTGATAAATCGGGAGGATGCATAGAGGGCGGTTCATGGAAGTCATAGTGTCAGAGAAAGCGGTGGACACTGATGAGGTCTGGGGTAAGTGTAGGGTAGCTGATGCGGTCAGGAGTCGATAGCAGCGAAGAGCGAGGGCATGGAAGACACATGAGTAGTCAAACACAATGAGATGAATTGCAGTTGATGATGATGGCCAATAGGGGAAATGGGGATGTGGATAAAATGGAAAGAGATGTGCGACAGGCGAGGTAAATTGAGACATGATGCAGGGGTAATGCGTGCAGTGGATGGTGTACAAATGGAACGGTTGAGCCAGGGCTTACTGCTCTAGCATAAGTCTTTCTACGAGACCTTCTTCTTTCACATGAACGCTGGCCCATTCGACAGCGAACACCGAGGCTTTCAGGAATTTCTTGTACGCATATTTCTTGTAGACGTATTGCTGCGCAAAATTTTCCTCCGTCAACTTCTGCACAAGCATTTCATGGCCAGGCAAAAGTTGCTCTTCAGTAAAGCCGGAATAGAAAACGAAAGCTTCATTCTATTGAAATGGTTAGTCACGTGCCCAAAGACCATACATTTGCCGCATGCCCGAACAGAATGGAACTTACCCAATCGCCACCCAACATTCTCCTGGCACAGTACATCCCAACAGCCGCCACTAGACTGGGTTTGACGCGGAGGAAACGGTGATCAAGCAGAGTAGCCTCGGTCAGGAATTTGCTTAGGGTCCTTGTCTGGATGTCATAGTCGTCGGCCTTGCTTATCTTGCGCATCCAACTGTACGGTGAACAATAGTGGGAGATCCGGAACTCAAGTGTCTGCAGAACGATTCGTTCCCCTTTTAATATCTCCTCCTTCGTGTATCCGTTCTCGGTCATAAAGACGAATTCGTCGACGGAAGGTGCGAGAATCTCCTCATATTTAGCGGCAATAAACATGGCGGTTACGCCGACGAGCTGCAACTTGACGAGGGAAACGACTCGCTTGGAGAGAAACCGGTCAACGATGTTCACTGCAATCCAGAGAGTTTCGGGTAAGAGGTGGTATCGAAGGTGAACTTGCAGTAACCAATCAACCAGTGTCTGACGCATCGCCCAAGTGATCTCATTCTGACCAGCCATATAGTTGGGGCTTGGCATCACCCCTTCCTGAAAATTTGACAACGCATTAGGGCGAATTGATCAACAGCCAATAGACCCAATGGACATACCTCGAGCTCACCCATATACTCGAAAATATCCTCCGAGTATTCAGAGACCATAGTTGTATCATACATATCGACCTCGTCCCCGAATACCTCACGAACGGAATCAACTTCCTTCTTGTAACGCAGCGCGCGGTCGGTGCTGACCAGAGGCCAGACACGGGGAGTTTTAGCTTGCTGAACGCGTGTGGTGTGCTCGGTGACTCCTTCATCTTCGCTGTCAGCACCAACCATAACCTCCACTTCTTCCTCGCCAGCCAGATTGGCTTCGGTTTCGGCATCATCGGCTGAATTGGCGAGATCTTCTTCAACATCCATCTCGCTTCGCGCATCAGTTTCGTGAATATCTTCCTCGAGGACTGCAACGGGTTCTAGAGGTGGGCGAGAGGCTCGTTTGTTGGCAAGGGGTATCCGGGCACGCCCAAGGGGGGCGCGGGCATGAACTGTGTTGGAGACGGGGGGAGCGACTTGACCCCTACCGGGTCCAAGGGGGACGCGTTGCGGAAAGGTTGTCGAATTTGAGCGACTACGCTTCAATCCAACCTCCTCTTTCTCCTTTCCACTTGATATCCTGACTGGGGCATCCTGGCACAACATTAGTCGAAGCCATTTATAAATTGGACCAACACACCTTTCGATTGACGGCAGCAAGAGTGACTTCACCTAGTGCTTGTCGGACTGAATAACTTTTGGCACCTGTATCTTTGACTGCGAAACGGGAACCACCGCCGATGCTTGAAGGGTGGCGGACGTGTTTGCTGAGAGCGTTCTCATCAACCTTGGCTCGATGAGCAAGTGCTCTGTTGCGTTGTGGAATCTGTGTCGCCAAGCATGGGTAAGCCAGGGGAAGGCATCGGTGAAATAAATGAACCTACGCGGGCGTTGGAGGTGGCCATTGTGTGCAACGAATATATTTACGGGTAGAATTAGCGGCTGTGGCAGTTGTTGGTTGCTGTGCGGTGGCGGAAAGAGAATGTATGTCCCAAGAGAATATAACTGTGATGGAGGATGATGGGGGTTGGTTGTAGAAGGGGAAATAGGAAGAGAAATAAGAACAGAATCGAGGTCGTCAGCCTCGTCGAAACTGTGAAGAAGGACAAGCGTCGCCAGAATTTTGGTTCCGTTCTTGAACAGTCACGTGGTGCAGAACAACACAGACAAACAACACGTCCGGTCGCGACTACAATATTGATCACGGTCACACAGCCACGTCGTGTGTGGAACGCTGTGACGGATGCTTGCGGTGGCTTTCCAGGGCTCCGTTTTCACAAACTTGGAATTCAACGGTGAGTCCCAAGCAGACGTATATATTGACTAGGGGTCATTCAAACAGGGCATGCCGATCTAAACGCCTGGATCTGGGAGTCATTTCGAACTCATTTCTATCCACAAATGATCAACGATAACGTCGAGAAGTTTGAATCCGCGGTCGATAACAACCGAGCTGTGTTTTCCTAGCGCCCATTCATCGGTGGTCACTGACTCATTGACCCACTTGTGGCTTGGCAGAATGGCCATCAACTTTGCCAACGCTTTTGATCATACACTTTATAGCGCTCATATTTGCCGCCCCCCTTCCTATCAACACCGGGACCCGACTGCGAGGTGGTAGGCATGGCTGCTCTCGAACCCAAACCCGCACGATGGGTGGTGAAGCTAACTTGAAGGGGTTCAACAAGCCCAGCTTGTCCATCAGTTGAATACGATGATGTTCCGAGCGCCGTCCCCGGGTCCCAACCCTGCTTCATCAGAAGCATGTGGCCGACATTATTGGAATCTAGTGGGGCCGCTGGCTCAGGAATCGGTGTCACCTGGGCACTTGTGTCTGGGCGTGATGTAGGTGAGTCGATCGGTGTGGGTGCAGGGACCCCGGGGGAATCGGCGTGAGAAGTGGGGTGTAGTGCCCGCCTGCGGGCGGAGCGATCGGTATATGACAAGGTCGGCTCAGCAAGAGAAGGCTGAGCGAGGGTCGTGATGCCAGGGCGTGAGGTCAATAAGTTACGCCTCAACATCGATAGGGCCTCCTTCGGATTTTTAGCTGCCTTTGGTGTGCATGTTGGACGCGAGGCCGTGCTTGCCTCCACCCGCTTTGTGCTGGTGGAAGGTGGCGCCTTT
>QGOG01009587.1:0-23429 GCA_003313185.1 Collybia sp. MG36
ATACCCAGATCCGCAGGGATCCGGACCCTTAAGGGACCCGGATCCGTGAGTCAGCATACTCATGAGTATTCCCACGGGTCTACTCACAGGTACCCATGGGTTTTTGGTACTCATGACCAGCCTTAGTACTAGTATTCAATGCCGGATCGAGCTCACATAGCATTTCCCCCTGAATTGAGACTTGGGCAATGTGCCTTTAGTTTTTGAGCGTCGTATCCCTGCATTTTCAGTGGCACTACGTATTGTTTTTCTTGACTCATGGGAATTTATTGTGTGCCTGCTCAGCGGCAGGTGACGCAGGTACATACACATATGCACATACGGCCGCAGTGGGGGGAACACTTTGGAATATAGTGCCGGGGGCCATCGTTAGCGAAATGAAGATAGCCGAGATTGTAGTATAGAAATTATACCAATGGCTCTAGAAAGTGATTTATGATTATAACTAGAGGTGCCCTTGGCGACAAAAAACCTTGCCCCGAGATCAGGCTGAGTGACGAGTCAAGCCGAAACAAAATATGTGCATTCTCGTTCACTGAAGTCTTACAAATGATGGGTACAAATTTTCCATTGCCACTTGTCGCCAACCTGTGGTGAACGTATGAGTGAAAATCTCCCGAGGTCAACTGAGAAGGTGTGCACCGTGTGCGTGCCTATTCTCTGTAACCCCAAAATTATCGGTATTCTAGGGAGGGTCGGGAGCACATGTTTGACGGTGGTGCAACGCTCGATGTAGGGTGGGAGCGCAGTATACTTGTGTCGCACTCAGGGGACAGCAGGAGTGTAAATGCCGACATGTTGGGCCGGGCAGATGCGGGGAGTTGAGACGTTGATGTCTAGGCGGTTTGGGGGAAGGGATGCAGGCCGGAGCTGGCATGATTTACTGGAACATTTAAGGTAGGGATAAATTAAATGTACCGCGATTTCCCAACATTGAAGAAAAGCGCCATGGCCACGAATTCCACAAAGTCACGTGATTAGACTACCCGAGGCACATGATGATGCTCAGTGCTGCCGACTCCGGCCCGAGAAACGTGGTGTTTGGCAGTGGGCACAAGATGCGCTATCCACGCGTGGATTTTGTGGAGTCACCCTGTCTCAGTATATATTCCATTGGAGGCCACACGGATATCGCACCCATCCGCCAAATATCAAACATCTGATGCCACAACTCCTGGCGGACCGCACGGCGGTATCAATGTTTGATGCGATCCCCATCATGTGCGTTGACGCCCATCAATCCATTCGCTCGCTCATCTCACTACGCTGCGGGGGTGGCGGATTTTAGAGACTTCGAGGATGCGGGTAGCGGCGATCCGCACGCGCGACGGGCACTGGCTGGGCGTATCCGGGATGCATGCATGAATGTGCGGACGACTTGACCGTTGTAGCGTCGCGCGCTGAGTGCTGATGACTTGAATACTGAGCAGGTTGGGTTCTTTTATCGTGAGCGCCCTGCTAACATGCTCCCGGGAAATCGGAGCTGATATGTATCTGGCGTGGGCTGGGTACGTAGTCAAAAACCACGGGATTCCGGAAGAGATCATCACGTCCACCGTCTCCGCCGCGAATGCATTCTTCGCCTTGCCGGATGCAGCCAAGACGGCCGTACGCAGCACCTCTCGCCGGTTCCCGGCTACCGCTGACTGTTCCCATCGCAGCTGGATATTCACCGCTCCTCCAACTACAAGGGGTATACGGCGTTGTTAGGCGAAAACACGAATCCGGAGGGGAACGGGGACCTTCACGAAGGTTTCGACCTTGGCTGGGAACCCATCTCGGGGGAGGCCGGTCCAAGGAGCGACGGGGCTATGGCGGGTGAGAATGTGTGGCCTGACGGGCTGCCGGGCTTCAGGGAGACGGTCCTAGAGTATTAGTGGGTTTCAGTTCGCTTCCGCCCCTCTTCCGAGCTGTTAAACGCGAGGTAGCCATACTGTCCTCCAAGTGGGCAAGAAACTATTCCCGCTGTTCGCACTGGCTCTCGATCTTCCAGAGGACTTTTTCGCGGACAAAGTTCGCAGGATTTCAGGATCCTGATGCCAAATCCTCTCTGACTAGTGACAAACACTTAGACAACGAAACCTGCCGCCATTATGCGGCTGCTCCACTACCCGCCGCAAGCCCCATCCAAGAGTGATGATCGGCAGATAGGAATCGGCGCGCACACAGAGTGGGTGTCTACCCGGTCCCGCACGTAGCGCCCCGTTAATGCCCCTCCCCGTGTAGCTATGAAGTAAGTCCCGTCTGGTAAAAGGATCGAATGATAGATCTCGCCGCCCGTAGTGTTTCACGATTCTCTGGCAAGATGTGGTCGGCGGGCTCCAAGTCCAGAATACTGCGGGGAAATGGATTGACGCCGTCCCAATCCCAGGGACTGTGGTGGTAAAGTATTTGCGACATATCCGTAGTTTGTGCGACTTGGAGCTCATTTTTATCACCAGTCTTGGAGACCAGTTTGCTCGATGGACCAGTGAGCGGGGTGCCCATACCCGATCTTGTAGGCTGATGCTTTGTTAGATGATGTATTTAAATCGACGATACACCGAGCAATCAATCAATCCGGAAGGGAGCGCTACTCCATCCCACTCTTCTTTGGGACGGACTATGATGTCGTTCTGGCAGTGAGTTTTGCCACGTATCACGCGCTCTGGAGCCAATGCATACGTATCTTGAAGCCAATCGCAACCTGTGTATCTTTGGAAAACCCCCCAAAATACCAGGCTATCACAGCAGGAGAGTATGTCAAGTCCCGTTTGGAGGCTACCTACGTTCAATCAGCGCTCAACTGATTGGCCGGGGCGATCCATGATCAACATGCGAGCACCCCGGCGTTTTTTCGTAACTTCCCCGCTCTATGCAACATTACCAAATCTTTACTCTTGTTATTTTCATGACATCTGGATGTCTGTCAACGGCTCCGTGATCGAGGGGGATGATGGGGGTGTTTCCGTTGCCAGTATTGTACTGCCAGCTGGCTGCTGGCGAGAAGCATCCAAGTCAGGAACAAAACCTTGTGGGATTGGGGTGCGAAGTACTGATCCAGGGACATCTCAACATGTCAGCACAACGAAGATGATGAAAGACACAAGTATTGAATGGGCTGATCGAGACTAGGGACAGAAGAAGAAGAATGTATTGACCAGGCGGAATATGTATCTTCGGCAGCCAAGATTCGGCGGTGAATAATGCTGAGAAGGAAGGAACTGAGCTGGTGGAAGTGGCAACTCGTGATCAGCCAGAACGGTCAGCCGATACAGCCGTAGCTGGCATCATGGTGATAAGGCTCTGCCTGCCATGCCATTATTGGAGATGGTGGTGTTTTGGCCGTAAAGCAACTTGATACGGGTTGAGACACCATGTGAATGGGCCTGTCAATTCTTGGACGAAAATGAACACTTGATCCCCGTTAATATTGATCCCACACGATCACCTCCCAAATATGTAACCGTCGGTCCATCAAGAAGCTGGGGCAATTTTTAGACCACACACTGACAGTAACGCTCAGGATTGAGTTTTTCTGGTAGTCGAGCCTTTGCTGCTAGCGCACGATCATCCGCAGGTAGGGGAACTGAATCGTGTTCAGTGGAGTGATAGCGTCGTCCTCGGAAGTGAATGGTGGCCAGTCAGAGTTGAAGAAGGCGTCCTTTTGGATTGTGCTGGTACGCTGGTCCTCGGACGCTATAGATAGTGCCAATACCATTGCAGAATTGGGCTAGATGGTTTGATGATTGTTGGGGGGTCAGCCGGGCCGTCAGCGGGCGCGGTGGTGTATCTTGACGAAAATGTGAGAGCGCTCCATTACCCGGAGAATGGGTCAGCCGTTTCGATATATGGCAACCAACCAAGTAGGCGTACAACCATATCGTCTGCTTGCGGTTGAAAGTGCCCGAAATCCCAGAATCATGGGATTCTTTTGTTGAGCCCTGCAAGATTCAAGTAGATTTTTCAGCAACCACCATAAGGATCGCTCGGCATGTCATATGGCCCTAATTACAGGCTAACCGAAGGCGCCCGGGACAAGCTAATCCCAAGCGCGATGAATCTAAATTTACTTCTTGAAGATGACGTGAGCTGGACAGATGAATGGAGGAAATAAAAAAGATTCAGCCACCATGTCCGTGTCCGGCCGCAAAATGTGTGCCCCTCCCGTTCAGTTACTGTAACACATGTTGAAGGGTGGATTGATAATGGTACCTTGCGTTTTGGGCTTGGTTTTCTCTTATGATATTGCTGACTACCCCCAAAGCGACTGGAATGTTGGTTGAGCCTGACATAAGTACCACAAGGAGAACGACAAGTAACATGAACAGTTGGTGTTTCGGCCGTCACGGTTGCCTGTGGGCATCTGAGCTGTTGAATGATGTTTTGGTCCCGATTGTATCTTGGCCAGACTGCCTCCCAGTGTTTCCCACTCTCAGCTGTCGTGCAACAACCGCTGGAATTCCTTCGACCAAGCTTATTCCAGCATGCTTCGGGGACCATCAATTGGTCGGGTGAGCTAAGATGTTGAAAATATAGTATGGTACCGCGGCTCGATGATTCGGGAGAAGGGAAATGATAGATCCTGGTTTACCCAAAGGGGCTGCGAATTTACGGCGCTCAAGAGGCGCATGAGCAAATGACCTGTATTTCCTCATTCGCCGGCGGAACAAACTATCGGATACACTGGACTCCTGAAAGGGTCTATTCACAGGCTCGGTTTGTGCCTTTTCACCTATAAAAGTCTCAAGACCCTGCGCAGGCGGTTGACGAAGGACGATTGCCAACTGATATTCCTACTCTTCTCATTCTCTACCAACGCGGAGCCGGTCACTCCCATAATACCTTGATGCCTCCTCATCCCCACAGTCCTCCATTGTCTATGGCTTCGCCCTCAACCTCACATTGCAGCCTCCTCGACCCTGGGACCAGCCTTCATGATCACAATGCATTCAACCCAGCGAACATGTTCAATGTGGAGGGTATGGTCGTCGTCGTGACAGGCGGGGGAACGGGTGAGTTTGTGCCCAGCACATCAGTTCTGCGCGATGTCATACTCCGAAGGATCGGCGGCGCTTAACGGTTTCAACACACAGGGATCGGTCTTATGATTGCCACCGCATTGGAGCACAATGGCGCGACTGTATACATTGCTGGTCGTCGTCTGGACGTTCTCGAAAAGGCCGCTTATGCGAATAATGTATGTCTTCAATTTTGGAGTTCATTCAGTGCCGACGTGTGCTGTCGCAGACACTAGCCCCCTCTTCGCCCCTCTTTCCTATTAATCGATTCTAGAGCTGAATTCGCTATTTAGAAATTTGAGAGGATAATACCACTCCAAGGGGATGTCACCGATCGCGATAGCCTGTTGGCTATGGCGGACTTTGTCAAGGCTCGACATGGTTACATCGATATGCTGATTAATAACGCTGGCATCGCAAGGAACCTATATTCTCACCCTTTACCGTCGCCTACAGACTCGCCGGCTATCTGTCCACTATCCCCGCCAGCATCCCCCACCGGCACCGGTTGCCAATCTAATCCCTCGATAAAGGGCTTCCAAGCTGCTCTGTGGAACACAGGATCCCCTGATGATTTTGCGGAAACATTTGCCACGAATGTCACGGCAGTGTACTATACTACCATTGCGTTCCTTGATCTCCTCCACCAGGGCAACTTGCGACAACAGCGATTTGCTTTCCCCTCTGAATTTTCAGACAGACCCTCGCTACCACGTCCACCTTACCACACTTCGCAAGTCCTATCCGTCTCATCTTCAGGCTCATTTCGCTTGGACTCCAAGGTCCTTTCGCCATCATATACCCTGTCCAAATCCGCTTGCACACACCTCGGGAAAATGCTTGCGAATTTACTTGCGCCCTGGGGCATTCGCAGCAATGTCCTGGCACCAGGTGTTTGGCCCAGCGGTGGGTTCCAATTAGTGAACCCCTACATCATACTGACTTTGTGTTCAATCCAGAAATGACAACCTGCCCCATTCCCGACTTCAAACTTGATCCATATACTTTAGCAGATTCTATTCCCCTCCGACGAGTGGGCACTGAAGAGGTGCGTGACGTCCTCATGACTACTGGGTTTAATTATTTATAGAGCTGGTTGGTATAGGATATGGCAGGCGCAATCCTATTTTTGGCCAGCCGGGCTGGGGCTTATGTGAACGGCGCTGTGTGGCTCGTGGACGGGGGTCGAATAGGAGGTGTTGCAAGCAGCTATTAATACCCTCACGTTTAGCAGGACGTTTCTTGACAACCCAAACAAATGATACCCGTGTACACTAGATTATTGCATGTGGCTCCTAACATTGTACACATAGAGAGGATAGTGCTCCTCGGTTTGAGAATTGGCACCTCCCAAATAGTATTGTATCCCAAAGACCTTGCCAAACAACGCCACTAATATAACTATCCTATGTATACATAAAATGGTTCTGAGGCAAGGAAGGATATCGATAAGCGTCGGAAAGAGAACGAAGCGGGAGTAGGAACAAGTCCCCCACCCGATTATCCGACAGAGTTCGCAGAAGACAGCCGTACAAGTCGGAGTGTACCCACATATGGCGACCCACGTGACGACACATCGTGATACGTCGCGGCGTTCGTGATGGGTCGGCCTCTCGCTGTCCAAGCATACTTCAAAACGCTGTCTCCCAGACTTTTTAGTCAAGCCTTTCACAGGAGCTTCAGAACTATCCCTCTGGTTGGAGTTCTCGCTTTAGACAGGAAATCATCAACAATGGCACCCCTCACGAATGGCAAGGTAGAGAAGAGCTCGAAAATGCATTCCAAAGTGGTGTGCATCAATATACAACTACGATATATTACGATTTACTTACAATTTATAGGTTATCATTGGTTCTGGTCCCGCTGGGCACACGGCTGCTATATATCTCGCTCGCGCTAACCTGAATCCCGTGTTATTCGAGGGGTTTATGGCAAACGGGTTCGCTGCGGGCGGCCAACTCACGACAACAACCGATGGTTCGCCGATCGTAATATCTGTCATTATTCTGCTCACCGCCCAATCACCGCAGTCGAGAATTTCCCTGGATTTCCAACAGGCATCCTCGGGCCAGAGCTCATGGACAAATTCCGAGAGCAATCCGTCCGATTCGGCACAAAAATCATCACCGAAACCGTTTCGAAGATCGATTTATCTGCACGGCCCTTTAGATACTGGCGCGAAATGGAAGAGAATGGCGAACCAGAAACGGCTGATGCAGTGATCATAGCAACAGGTGCTAGTGCGAAGCGTATGGGGTTAAAGGGCGAACAGACCTACTGGCAAAGCGGTATCAGCGCATGTGCGGTTTGTGACGGAGCGGTGCCCATCTTCAGGTGAATATGCCAAAATACTTTTGATTATATGCGTACTTACGCCTGAAGCCAGGAATAAACCGCTTGCTGTTATTGGTGGCGGTGATTCTGCTGCAGAGGAAGCAACTTGTTCGTATCTACGTCTTGAATATCTCGCGGCTAGCAACTAAACTCTGACTTTCCAGACCTAACGAAATATGGTTCACATGTGTATGTCCTCGTCCGCCGCGGGGAACTTCGGGCCTCGAAAATCATGGCGAAAAGGCTAATGAACAATCCGAAAATCGTGCGTGTACTGCTTTCCGTTCTGTTTAGGCGGTATTAACGAGACGATCAGACCATCCTTTGGAACACTGTCGCCACAGAGTGTCAGGGTGATGGAGATCTTCTCAATAATCTTCGCCTAAAAAATATTCTCACTGGTGAGGAGAGGGACCTCCCTGTCAGTGGACTTTTTTATGCAATTGGTATGCTGTGCTA
The DNA here is from genome assembly GCA_003313185.1 of Collybia sp. MG36. Taxonomy (NCBI): domain Eukaryota; kingdom Fungi; phylum Basidiomycota; class Agaricomycetes; order Agaricales; family Clitocybaceae; genus Collybia; species Collybia sp. MG36. The sequence continues at coordinate 7,794 of QGOG01009587.1, forward strand.
TTTCGTCTTTTACGCTTGATTGATTCTGTAATGCAGGACATGAGCCTGCGACCGCCCTGGTCCGTTCACAGCTGCAGACTGACCCCGACGGCTACATCATCACTGTCCCTGGAACTACGCAAACCTCGGTCAAGGGCGTGTTTGCCGCTGGAGATGTTCAAGATAAGAGATACCGACAGGCAGTCACCAGTGCTGGAAGTGGGTGTATGGCCGCGCTTGAAGCCGAGAAATTGATTGCAGAGGAAGAGGAATTGGGTGAATGATAGAGGTATGGTCTCAGCACATGAATCCAGACGATGCTCAAACCCTTCTGGTAGTCACAGACATATATATTGTACGACTAAGTATCTCAGGCTTCCTTGAACAAGATCCTTGGAACTTGCGTGTCTATTCCGAACATTCAGTTTGCGCTCCGTCCCTTTGACGGTCCGATATCTCTATATCCGCTCTGATTGCCCTTCTCCTAGCCCTGTTAAACAAGCGTGACATGTGGGGCCGGTGCTACGTTGTGCCTCGCAATTCCGTTTATTCTATCAATGTATCAAAGCCAAGAGCATTTCGTGCCCAGGCGCAAAATCTTCTCACATAGCCACCTACCCCCGTGAGTGCATAATCCTACCCGCGACTGGCGCTGGTAGCACTCAGCTTGTCCATCCCTCCGACAAAACGTCGGCGGCTATTTCTTTTTTGTGCTTGACACCCCTCGCCCCCTCTGGCAGTATCTTTCTACTACAGCCCTCTTATGCGTGGACTGATTCACATAGGGTTGGCAGAAGCTGCCGTGATGGCCCAGGCTCCTCTGCATTCTCGCTTGTCGCGTGTTCTGATATTTTCACAACCGGCATCTCGCTATTTCCTCACCCTCAAACAATCACCCATATTCCTCAATCACCTGATCGCTGGTGCTCCCCCGGCATGGTAGGCTTCGTTGAATTGAATCTCGCATGGTGAGACCCACCCCCATCGTTCACATGGGGAACCAGGACTACTATCTGTTCTTCTTCGATGTATTTATATCCCTCTCTCCATGTTTTGCATACACTAACAGCATTCCCTCCCATGTTTGTGGGAACATTTTGCGATAGGGTTGACGCTTGTTGCTTCTTCCCTTTTTGTCCCAACCTTCTATCACGTTCATCGGTTCCTGGTTATGGGGCATGATCAGCCCTCGTAATATAAACACAGTTCAAATCCATGATACAACGTGCATACCCTCCCAGGCGAACCACCATGTCTTCTGAAACTGCATTCCAAATCTCTGTATCGGACGAACAGCTCTCGACACTCCACAAGAAGCTTGACCTGGCCACTTTCCCTGACGAACTTGAAGGAACAAGTGCAGCAGGGGAATATGGCGCACCCTTGGCGGATATGCGTCGGCTGGTCGCCTACTGGAAGAACGGTTATGACTGGAGAAAGCATGAAGCGCAACTGAATGAACAACTTCCCCAATTCACCAGGGATATTGGCGTCGAAGGGTTTGGCTCACTGAATATACATTACGTCCACAAGAAGAGTGACGTCGCGAATGCGATCCCGCTGCTGTTCGTGCATGGCTGTGGGTCTATCCCCTACATAGAGATGGTCAAACTGAAATCCCCCATTAGGGCCTGGAAGTTTCTTCGAAGCAACTAAAATCATCCCGCTGCTGATCCAAGCATCTCCCGACCATCCCAGTTTCCATGTGGTGGTACCAAGTCTTCCGGGATACGGGTTCTCCACGGCTCCAACCAAGAAAGGGTTCAGCCTCTCGCAATATGCTGAGGTGAGGACCGCCCTGTATTTCCAAGATGATACTAACAGAATTTCAGACCTGCCACAAGCTCATGCTCGCGCTAGGATATAATGAATATGGTGCGCCTCGGTCCTTCTCACTCTTTTGAGTTGAAATCACTGAGGTTCTCCAGTGACCCAGGGCGGTGATTGGGGTTACGTGGTGAGTCTCCCGCACATTAATTGGGGAATTTATTTCAATCCTGGTTAGATCACCCGCCGAATTGCTCGTTTATATGGGGAAACGCACGTAAAAGCCTGGCATACCAACTTCCCGCTGTTAGTTCTTCACGACATCATACGTCAGGATGATATCTGAAGTAACATCCAGTGGTTCACCGCCGAAGAAGGGCTTCGGACTCCTGTCATACCTCTCACGTCTGGCGTCGGGCTACACGGAAAGGGACAAGGCTGGCCTCAAGCGAACCGAATGGTACATGAAGACCAGTAGCGGCTATTTCGCAATTCAATCTACTCGCCCTCAGACCCTAGGATACAGCATGGCGGACTCGCCCGTGGGGCTGCTTGGGTGGCTCTACGAGAAGCTTGTCATCTGGACGGATGCGTATCCGTGGACTGATGATGAAGGTATTTTCGCAAATTCCTGGTTCGGCAGCACGGGTGATGAATTCGGGGACAGTATTGACCTGGATTGCGATATACTGGTTCTCTCGTGCAGGGCCCACGGCTGCGTCGAGAATCTATTATGAAGTAACGCAAGAAGACAGGAATCTGCTATACTCGACCGAGCCTACCAAGATACCACTTGGCTTCTCTCACTTCCCTCAGGAGCTTGTCATACCTCCCAAAAAGTACGCTCACCAAGCGATGATGTCTCTTCATTGCCTCTGAACTGAAAACAGATGGATACGGGAGCCAAACCTCGTTTTTGAGGCCGATCATGATAGCGGAGGACACTTTGCGGCATATGAGAAGCCTGAGCTTTTGGTGGGCGATCTAAGGAAAATGTTTGGGAAGCGCTCGCGTGCTTTTGGGGTGGTCAAGGACAAAAATGGTTACGCGTAGGGCAGTCCAAAGGCTGAATTGTGCGTTTTTGTTCTCTGCGCGTTAGGTAGTCCTGGCGCGCTCTACGATCCTGATCCGAACGCTGGGGGTGTGACTATATCATGAATACGATAGGAATTGGAGTCTGGAACAACTACTACCGACCGCTGGTATATCTGGAGCCTGCCGGTGCTACTTATGACATTGAAACGACACGTAACTGCAACTGAGCAAGCCGTGGCCTCGACGTTTGTGACGGAGTGGCGAGGTTGACCGCAGCTTCAAGCCCGGCCAAAGCATGGGCATGAGTGGGCGATGGGACTTCCAGGCACAATCGCTTACAATGTTTTTAGGTCTGGACTTGGGCTCTCGAGAAAATGTTTAACGACGTGTGCAACCTGAATGATTTCTCACCAGCAGCTTCAATGAATTGCGCAGACCCGGGTGCTTGGGGCCCGGTTTTATTTATGTGTTATGCGCTGGCGTTCATAGCCAAAGTTCATCACCCCTCACACTCGGGTGCGCCAATGTCCAAAGAACTCACATAACTATCAAACATCTGACTCAATGACTAAATTGATTCCCAATCCCCGATTCTCCTCCACTTGAATAAATTACTCTCAGTGTTAACTATCAATTGATATATGAGAATTAGGATCTTCTCAGAACAGGTAAACGCCCACCTCCGTTACTGATCAGGTCCCAGTTCATTGACGTCATCGCGGCCCCCAGCGCACTGTGCATCGTGACCCTGCTGCTCAGCGCCACGCCGAAGTCGTTGATTCCGACCTGACCGGCGAATGGGGGAGGTCACCGGGGGTGTATGTGAGCGTGGCGCTGTCGACCTGGAAGGGGGCCGGCGGCGAGGAGAATGAAGCGACATACTACTTGTGAATCAATCCGTCGCCGAGGGTGAATGATCCCTTGAACTTGGTGGCCGAGGTGCTCCGAGTCTTGATTGTTCTGGTGGCTGTGGTAGACATCGCCTGGATTGACAGGGATTGAGTCCCACGCGGAGTCGTCGGGGACGATGAATAACACTCGTAAGGTGAGGTGTTTGCTTTTGGGATACGCTTCCGAGTTGGTGGGTGTTAGTTGGTCGTAGGACTTGCTACTCATAGGCCTCATTTATGGATGTGAGTATGGAGATCTCAATACTTTGGATACAATGTCAATGATTGATGACATCCTCTCAAGTGGAGAAACACACTGTGCTATTATCTCCGGCTACATCACAAAGTAGTGTTTTGTGATGTAGCCATAGACAAGGGTCTCCACAAATGCAGCATCATGATTACCTGAATTGGAGTAAGGCGGGCCCTGTGCAATCTTTTCTGGCGCGACTTGTACATCCTCGAATTTGTCCCTCGGGTTGGCGATTGTGGAGTACTGGCTCAGCGGTCAGTCGGGGTCAACGAGTTCAGTGTAACGGTCAACAATGGGGCGACGATGAAGGGTGCACTGAGGGCCCCGAGGTAATATGTACATCAATAAATAACACCCATATGTCCCAGAAATGGGATCCAAAAGGACTGTTAGTGATAATTTATTCTATAAAAATTCATCGCCCATCCTCGCCCAACTTCCGGCGCAGCTGCTCGCTCAAAACGGCACCGATCTGATGCACCAGAGATGTCGCCTGCGCGAGATCCTGCACCTCGACCTGTGATTCGCCCTCGGCGACCGCTGCATATGCCCGTTGCAGGGCGTCCAGCCGCGCAGCCGCTGTCGTCCGATTGTGGCGCCGCTGATTCGCACGGGCGGGTGCCAAGTTGGGCACCGTCTGCGAGCGGCCGTACCGCCGCGCCCAGGCATCGAGTGAGGGACTTTGTGGCGCGAGTGAGTCTGTGACAAGCTCAGTGTTTGATTGCGGGGCAGGGCGGGCGGTCACGTACCTTCGCTGGCATTGCGTGCCGAGTGCATCTCCGTGTCGCTACTATTTCCCAGGTCTGATTCAGGGACTCCATGATCTGTCAAGTCCATGAAAATTGAGACGGGAGATGATGGAAAGAACGGACCTGATCCCTGCAGGAGCTCGCGCTGGACCTGCCTCAGGTCATCCGATAGTACGCCTGCCTCCCAACTCTCATAGTCTGGCGAGGAGGAGACTCGGGGGGCGGATGTTCCCCCCGGAGTTGAGGGTCCTTCATCGCATCTCATGGCCATGTAGTCCTGCTGAGCCGGGCGCCGCGGGGGGCGCCTCATGATGTCTTGAACAGAGGGCACTTCCACGCCATCAAAGAAGCGCCGGGTGTTGGTGGCTGGCGGCGGTAGGGAGGACGCGTGGGGAGCGGTCCGCGCAGCACAGATCAGCGGGAGGGGCTCGGAAGATGACCGTGATGCTGGTCTGGTCTTGGGTTGCGTAGATGGTTCGCGCCTCGAGTTGCCCGCCGCGGTTCCAGAGATTGAATCTACTCTTCGGCGTTTCTGAGCCCGCCATGCTGTCTCGGATGGTGACGGAGGCTGCTTATTGTTGCTTGGTGCAGCAGAAGATTCGGGAGTCCGATGCCTCCTTTTCGAGCCTGTCACTTGACGGCGTGACTCGTGCGCTGGGGGCTCTGTGATGCCCGCCAGTCGTGTAGTCTTGTCCGGTCGAGTGGAATGCTCAAGTGGCTGTGCGGGTACCTTAGTGGCTCGCGATGCGAAGTTGGTGACAGATACCTGACGATTAACTGGGGATAACGGGAGTTGAATCGAGGGCTGCCTTCGTGGTGGGGAGGAGTGCTCCAAAGGGGTGATAAATATCGGAGGCAGCAAAGATGGCTGGGCCGTGAGTCGTGAATCACTCATTTCACTGTTAAAATGTGATGCATCGCCTTCGTATATCGAGGACGCTTCTGGCGCGTGAAACGATGGCTGCGAATCTGGGATCACGGAAATTGTCTAACATGTCGAATGAGCTGGTGCGAGGAGTAAGGTCGGATGCCGCTCACTGATATCTGCGTCTCAGTCTCAAAGGATAAGCCAGCAGCCAAGCTGCCTTCTTTGAAAGTATCAAGGCCTTTGAGGCAATCTTTGATCTTAGGGGTATAGAGCGTGGAGAATTGAGTGAGGCCATGGAACGTCGCCCGCCAATATCTTTCAAATGCAGCGGGCCCGAGGGCAGGTGGTGGAATATGGGAGAATGATGATGTGAGAAAACGTGAAAGTCCCCGCAAAATCAGGGGCGATGGCGCTTCGTGTCTCAAGACGTCCAGGAAGTTGCAATATGCGTAAGATAGCTACGGAAGAGTGGTATATTAGTGACTTGTTTAAAAGTTTGTGGCTTCAACACACGAGTGTATTGTACTCATTGTCCAGAAGAGCATTCGATTCGTCTCTGATCCAGATGGAAAGGCTCTTCTGCATCGTCATGAGGAGAGGGACAATCAAGAGCGAGCCAGCCGTCACGATAGTTTCACCTAGTAAGCGATGGATTTCAAGGGAGGTGGACAACATCTCCGGCAGTGGAGGGTAGAGGGCGCATAGAACATCATCAATGATGGAGAATACCTTGTGCGGATTCTCATCATCAATATGGATATAGGACAGGATCGTCGTTAGGACTTTTGGTGAGGCTGTGAGTCTGGGCAGAACATGAGTGGGCGAAGGGACTTGCGGGCACAATTGCTTACAATGTTGCTGGGTCTGGACCAAGGCTCTCGAGAAAACGTTCAATGACATGTGTGGGCCTGAATGACTCCTGACCAGCAGCCTCAAATGAATTACGCAGAGTGCTCTCCCAAATCTCGAACTCAGGATCAGACATCGCCCATCGACTGGATCGCGGATTAGTCCCCGGAAATGAGGCAAAAAGAAGATGACTCACCCGAAAGGCATGGTAAGGAAGTCGACCATATCCTCCCAGCGAGCACCATCTGGCCCATCTTCAAAGGACCTAGCGATAACCATCCAGAGTCGTCGTTTAACTTCAAGTTCGCCATGCTTCTTGGAGATGTAGCCGGCGTAGACAGAGGAGGAATCGCATATAGTATATAGTTCAGCGCCCAGCTGGCTCCATGCCTCCCGAATGCTGTTGTCAACCACAGCGAACCGGCGCTTCAGGAGCGCGGTGAGAAGTGGGTTCGCAATAGGGGACAGTGAAGGCACGGAGAGCACATTCCTGGTGATACCCCATAATTGCTTGACCAGACGTAGCTGGCAGATCTGCTCCGACACGCTCTGCGTTTCGACCACAAACTGGGGGATGGTAGATGCGATGCAATCGGTTATCGTAGCGCCAGTCGTCAGGTGGAGATTGCCTTGTGTCGACCCGGTTCTCGCCAACAGCAATGTTTGCCACACACCGAATAGCTCGCCCTGCATCTCTGAGCTTCTGCCGGTTCGAGAGAAGCGGAACACTCACAGGAGGCAGTGATGCAGTATCCCGAAGAAGATTCTGCACAATCAGAACCCAGAGATCGAGGAGGCCGTCCCAATGCTCGGATATCTCAGACTCCGACAATGGCCTGACATGGCCTGGTTCCATAGTGGCCGCCTCATCGAAAAGATTGCGAGGAGAGCACGTGGCACGCAGAACAGAGCCGTCAAACAAGAGGAGAGAGACGATGTTCACATCGTGGGATGTAATTGGCGTGGGCGGCACATTACTCAGCAATCTCACCAGAAGCGCAACGGCGTTGCTGGAGGTCGCCTGTTGTCCCGCCATATCTCGAATGATATCAAGGGCTTTAGGCAAATCGGCCGATCCTCTGTCACAAGTTGGTGTGGGTCCCAGGAGAGTCGCGACAATGGCAATATCAATGCCCGCCCCCACCCCTTGTCTTATTACACGAAAGGCGCGTGCTCGAGTGGTATCCTGACCTGCACCGCCCTTCTCTGTACACTGATCGTCGACCTCGATTGACATACAAGAGAAGGCCCAGATGAGGGCTCGCCAGACTTGTGGATGAAAGGCACGAACGTCCTCGCTTCCGTGCGTCATAGTATGAGAAAGGTTGAATAGGACCAGCCTGAAGAGACGCTGATGAGAGAATAGTCGGGCACCGGAGAGGATGGTGAACGAGGCCAGGATAACAAGCGCCCATGATGGTCCCTCATGGACGGAATTTGTCGAAGATAGCGCCTGTCTTATAAGATATGATAGGCGAGCAGTGTCGAAAGCAGGGTTCCTGGTCGACGTGTGGGCATCGGCAAAGGAATGAACAATATCGGCCGAGATTTCGATGACTTTATTGTGCGGGTCTGTCCTCATTGTTGCCAGAGCTGCCCCCGAGAGTGCATATGCAGCTTCCACTCGACAATGTGCAGATTCGGAGATGAGATGATCCAAGACTGAGGGCAGCAGCTCAGGAAGTGCAGAAATGAAAATCGAGCCGTGGGTCTTCAATAGATTGTGGATTGCCTTTCGAAGAACATCAGAAAACATTGAAAAAAGTTCGAGAATCGTTGGGAGACCTTGAGAGCATCCAATGTCCACTGCTTGATTCGGGACGTACTACAGAGATCTCTCAGGATTGCTACAATTTGAGATTTTTTCGAGGCAAGAATGGTGGACGGAAGTTGCTGCCCCTGGATGATCCAAGTAGCAAGCGTGAGCGTTTTGTGTGCTTCGGGCGTCGGGAGGTGTCTTGACGAGGCCAGCATTAGTACATCATCGAAAAGCAGATCGATGTCTTTCGCTATCCATTCCGTGAGTGTCTTGTGAGGGTAGATGAATACGATGATAGCGATACATACAAGGAAGGATCGTAAATAGTGGGGGAAGAGCGAACAGTACGGATACAAAGCATAGAGTATGGTGGCAGAGCAACGTCAAGTCACGCGCATATTCTGATTCATGTTCCATCATTATTGTGGGATATGACTCCATCGTAGAGGTCCTCCGGAGTTCATGAAGCGGGTCGACCAGTGCGCAACGTAGATCCCGCTGCAGGCACCGGGTCAGATCAAGCGAATATTCCTTGGCTTTTTCAAGCGCAGGTAGAGTATGGTGTGCATCAATAATGGTATGTGCTTGGAGACGGATTCTTGCGGTGAGGGAGTTGTACGCCTCAGCAATGTCATGAGGGGATATATAGTCCTGGCGTGGGTCCTGAAGCGATTCAACGAGAGTTTGAAGTGGAGATGTCAAGTAACTCGCATCCATCATCGGATTTCCTGGAACCACTGCATCGGGGGGGTCGGGCAGCATCCCGGGCTCGAGAGTAAGTCTGCGACTTCAGGAATCGATCGTTGGGTGCAGAGTGTGCAGGTTTCCTGGGTTACGCAGTACTAACACGTCCGATTCGCCGCATACACCATCGTTGTGGTTCGAGACAAGTGAGCAAGCTGAGACAATAGACCCACAAACGCCACGACGCGCGAGGTCGAGGCCCTACCTTCGGGTTAGCTTCGTAAGATATAGATTCAACAAAGACGCGCACAGACCGAAGTCGTTTGAATCTCGCCCAAGTGTTGATTGCAAGGTCAAGACTAATTGCCAGTGGGCCGCTCGAGGATGTGGCCAAGGATGTACCTAGCAGCCTCGGCGAATTGAACAAAATCAAAATTGAATAAACCCGTGACATTCCATAGCTGAACTCGGACCGCGGGCCGTAACAGCCGCCTCGTGGCACTTGGCAGAGCACATACTAGCTCCTTGATATTCCACCATGCTAAGTACCGAAAGCTTCAAGCTTCAAGTCTTGGGGCGTTTGAATTGACGGTGCTATGCAATCATCCCCGGTCCAGTGCACCATCGTTCGATTGGTTCATGACAACGACTCACAGAGCCTCCTAATTCGACCACCTACTGTCAGCCTCCCTCAATCGTCTATATAAACCTTCCGGCGCATTGGGATTACCCCTTACGATCTTGCTTTCATACTTTGAACTCAGGCTGGCCATAATGTTCAATCGTTTTGCGTCTCGTGTGCTCCTCTGTGCCCTTCTTCACCTAAATTTGGGCCCCGTCAACGGACTGTGTCTGCCTTGTTGGGCCCCATTTGCCGGCGGAAAGGTTGCCCCGTACACTTTGCTGATTCGTCGAAGTGTATACAGCCCGAAGGTGATACAGCCTTCTGCTCGGACCATCTGGATGGTCGGCTCCGTGGTCAATGTTACATGGTATGCTTCTCGCACTCCATGCTTGTCTGTGGCTGACCGAAATGGAATTGTGCTCAATAGGGATACCAGAGACATGCCAAAGGATGTGACGAATCCGACTGGGAAGCTTCTGCTGGGACAGATTACGGAGGGGGATGAAAATGAACACCTTGACTTTGGTGAATTTTCTAGTTCTCTCTCCATACCGCAACTCATGCTTTGCCCAGGTCACCCCCTTGCCGCAGGGTTTGATCTCGGAGATGGGTATGTGGAGTGTATTGTACCAACGGTTGAACCCGACCGCAACTACATCGTCATTTGTATGTTCAAGGGCCATATTCGGGGCGGGCTCAGCTAATTCACGTTTAGTGATGGGCGATTCAGGAAATCGTAGCCCAGCCTTCGAAATCGCACGCATCCCAAATTGAAATGAACCGAGGCGGGATCACCTGGGCTTGAACTTGTGCATTTGTTGTCCTTACATTCTTGAGCTGGCTTGGAATATACGATACTCTTCCTCCTGGCTGGACTGTATGCGGCTTCTGGAAGAATATATCTGCATCATCGGTGGGTATTATTCTCAGTTGGGGCCTGTCCATTGGAAATTAGGACGCGATATTTATGTATCACCTCCGGATCAGCCCATAACAGACGCGCCGGAGGATCCAACCACGAACGCGAACCCTCGGAATAGCCTCACAACGGCGGCCATGGACCTCCATGGAGGCTTGATACTCAGGAGCACGCTCGAACCTCATGCTATTTGACAGCTTGCTTGAGTGGTGGAGCTTTACACTCTAGACTCAAGGCTGGCTAAATGGACTCTCACTCTCCCGCAAAACACTTTATATCCTACTGCTGAGAAGAACATAACTTCGTCTGAACAGTGAGCCTCTGAAGCACCTTGTGCCCCTATATATAATCTTTGCGGCTATGTACCTCCTGCGTGGACCAGGAGAAGTTGATCCTTGGCCTCGTGTCAGTATTCATGCAGAGGGCTTCCAATGCTCTGGAGTCAACCTTGATCATTACGCCCCGCGGAGCTGCATAGTTTCATGGCGGCAATCGGCGCCATGGATCATCGCATTTCCTCCACTGTTTTGGACTACTCTTGGCTACATCTCCTCGCTTTGCACAAACTCCTCACGTAGCCGCATTAGTGCACACCCTACTTGTCATTGAATCCAATGCACTTTTGAATTCTATTTGTGGTGAACCACCGGAAGCACGACCTCGCGAGCGTATTAACGTGACTCCGATGGTTCGCGCCACCGTCGCGCTGATAGACTAAACTTCCACCGCGGCCTTCTTCCACGCCATGGCCACCAATCCCGGCGTGCAATTGAAGGCGCGGCAGGAGATTGGCGCGGTCGTCGGCAATGATCGTCTTCCGGGGCCCGGAGATCGCATCATTACCCTCCATTTGGGATTCCCCATACTGCTGCAGGGGATGATATCTACAAGGGCTTTTTCATTCCAAAACGTTAGTATCTCCCTCACTGCGTAAAAGACTGATCATTATGCCCCCAGGCTTGATTGTTCTTGCTAATATCTGGTATGTGTGTACCAACCGTTATTAGTACAGAGCTCTGATTGCGAAGTGTAGCAAGGCCATGAGTCGCAATGAAAGCGTTCACAAGAACCCTGACCAATTCCAACCCGAAAGATATTTTGATCATCAAGGAACGTTGAATCAAGACGATGGAATTCTGGCATTTGGATTCGGGAAAAATTCGTGGCAAACATACTTGGAGGGGCGGTCGCTGATTTGATGTTTCTTAGTGTCTGCGCTGGACATCAGCTCGCCAATCCAACATTACATAGAATGATACTTCCCCGAAGTCTGATCACTTACACCCATTTTGGTGCCGGGCTCGTTATCGTTAGTGTCCTAACAACATTGAACATCGCCAAAGCCAGGGGAACGATATCGAAATTGCAGGGGATTACACGGGTGAGATCATCAGGTCTGCGTTTTTGCAGCTACATCGTGCTGATACCTATGTCCCCGCAGCCATTCCCGTGTTCTATCACGCCGCGGTCACTCGAGTCCCGTGGGCTCATTCATTCCGATGAATAGTTGGGCGTGAGGACAAGATAGTGTGGCGATAGTCCAAGGGATTGGTCTGGTGTCAAGGTGTTAGGGGATAGGATGAATGCGGGTAATAGTACAGTAGCGGGTTATCAGCAAGAAAGAAATCGAGCAGCTTGAAAACCACAACGCAATAGTCGAAATCGTGAATGGTGCGTGCGCACTGACGGGATCCGTGGAACGCGAAATATCATCGATACGCCCGACTGTGGGCGAGCAGGGCTTAGCGCCCACATCCCATAGCCGCCGGGGCTAGTTGACGACGCCGTACCACCTTCATAACTATTCATACACATCACACCCATAAAGCTGGTACCCATCCCTTACGAACGAAACGATGTGGTCTGGAGTGCGTTGACATGAGTGCAAGCAGAAGTAATGGAACATGACGCACCACCAAGTGTGCGCGTGGTGAACCCGACTTCGCAATAGCAGCTGGAAGAATGAGAAGATATCGCCACGGCGAGTGAGGCACGTACTAGTAGTCTGTATGGAAGAAATGTATCAGACTCCTTCCAGGACTGCGACCAAGGTCAATGACATACATATCCACTTCCTCTTGAACACCTCCACCTCCTCCTTCCCGCGTGCTCCATCCATGAGCTCGGGATACTCCTCCCGCAGGGCCGGGACCACCACGGCATCGAACGCGCGCATGAATCTTCGGCGCCACTCTCGCAGCGTGCGCGCGTAGTGTGGGCCGATGTTGCTTACCGAGTCCACCACGAGCCGTCCGCTGGATCCATTCTGCATCGTCCGCAGCAGGAGGGTGAGCGTGGGGAGGGATCCACCAGGGAAGACTGTGTCAGTTAGCATGTGCCATCAGCAGACGGATGAGGGGCGCACTCTGTCGGTGGCGCGTCAGATGGATAAGAGGAAAGGCGTGGTAGAGGGGACACACCCATTTCCGGATGAAATCAATTTCACGGATGTACCGGTCAAATCCTAGTCCCGTTAGCACGATGGATGGATATCACCGCGAACACTCACGGGCTTCAGGGATGCTGGTAACTTGCACAACACTCACTGCATCACGCGGCTTCAATGCCCAATCCACCTGGCGCCAGTATATTTCCAGAAATTCTGCTCCGACCGCCTCAATCATCTCAATGCTCACTACGCGATCGAACGCGCCCGCCCACTCCTTCGGCATTGCGCGGTAGTCCATCAAATGCACGGTGATGCGCCCCTCGAGGCCTGCAGTGGCGATGCGCGCACGCGCGAGCGCCTGCTGCTGTACTGAGAGCGTCAGGGTGTCGATAGTGGTCCCTGGCACGGTCTGTGCGACGAGGATCGCGAGCGAGCCCCACCCCGAGCCGATCTCGAGCACGTGGTTGCCTGGTTGGATCTGCGCCTTGCGGATGATATGGTGGAGCTTCCGCAGTTGCGCCTCATGTAACGCGTCACAATCTGCGCCAGGACTCGCAGCAACAGGCTCCTCGCTCGACGCATTTCCGAGTCGCAGGCTTTGTCCACCACTCCACTCCTGCTGTTGCACACCACTTTTAAGGTCCCCATCCAAATCATCGAAGATGGCGCATGAGTATGTCATGTCCTCTGAGAGAAACCCGGCAAACATGGCGTTGGAGATGTCGTAGTGGGCAGAAATGTTGGAGCGCGAGTTTCCGATGGTATTGAGGAACCGGTAAGACGTGATTTTTTGTGGGAGAGTGAAGAGATACGAGATTCCGGAGTCAAGATTAGAGAGTTTGTCGCGATTTTCGAGGAATATCTTACATGACAAGCCATCACCACTTGCGGACGCGATTCAACACGATTGCGTACCTGGAAGAGTGACACCAGATCATCACATTCTACGTCGCCGTACATGTATGCCTCTGCAAATCCGAGATCTCCCATGGCACAAAGGCGAATCCAAAATACGTCGTTCACGACGCGAAGTTCGGCTTTGAGGTTTGGGCTTGCATTGACGGCGTCTGATGTGAGTGGGGGGAATGTGTAGATGTGGGAGTGCGTCAGGACGCGTAGCTGCCCCACAGAAATATTCTGCATCAACCTAATGCCTATTCAGCAACAAGGATAGGGGGAAACTGTGGACTTGCGCTATGACCGCGGCCTGTGCGAGGCGCGTTATGGGTGCCCAGCCAGTGCGGAACGCGGTTTCGCATATCGCATTCCATGCCCTGTCTACCAAGCCAGAAACAGAGAAAGCGTGTTTTGAGGGCGTATCAAGGAGCTGCTCGGACATGGGGGGGAAGAAAAGAACAAGAACATATGATGACTTGAGGCTTTTATAACTGTTGGCTCGATGAGTCGCGAAGTTCGCGACCCGATCGAGCCAATATGTGCGACGCGAAGCTCCAACATTTCGATCACGATCGTAGGCGATGAATGTATCTGTTTATTTATATATGCTTTGCTTACGTACGCCGAAGCCGAGCATCAAGATCAAGTCCTACCGAATTACACTAACCATGGCCACCTCTCATACAGTATCATGGTCTTGCCAGTTGTGTGGGGCCCTTCTATACCTGGCCTGAGGCGCTACATGATTCAGCGTTATTCAGTGTCCCTGCCAGGATCATACGAGAGTGTAGCAGGAAGGCATGGACGCGTAGAGTTGTTCAATGGAGCTGGTCGCATGGTGGCAGTGGAAATTCATTGTTCCGCGAGACAGGCGCCTGGGTTCAGGTGCCGAATAATATGTGTGGATCATTGGCATCCGTGACACCCTACCTCACCACCGCCGCCCAGCGTTTTGAGCCGTGATCGAGCTTCAAGCGGTGCTCCATACAATATCTCCATTGCATTCTTTGAAGGGATGGGCGGTGTAAATGTTTCCTCTATAACGGATGCTTCACCAAAAAAACGTGGGCTCGGTCATCATAATCGCGCTGGTTGTTGATTGCGTTCAATTCTAGGTCAGAACCCACCCCTGCGGTTGGCCAATAATGTCGAGGTCTTATAAAAACAAGTAGGATTGTGTTATAGTTCATTAGATATTCGCATTGCTGACTCGGAGCACTTTCCCGGCGATTGCGGAGCAAGCCTGTGGTGCATTGGAGCCTGTCTTTACTAATATATCATATTGTTATATCAGATGGGATACCAGCTCAAGGGTTTACCTGATATATCAGAGGCTTGGGGATGGCTGAAGCAGTTTCCAAATGGTTTCAAGTATTCATATCTCCCGATTCAGCCCATATGTTATTTATCGCCAATGACCCCCCATGCTCACCGAGCGGCTGCACACCAAGGCGGCTAACAAGCGACAGGGTTATTCCTGCCTTACACAGGAAATTTACCGATCCCCGGCTGCACATGGGACCGAATCAATACCCCCAGAATGGAATATAGCACATAGGCTCAAGCTCAAGTGAAAAAATCCCTGCTCCTAGCCCCCTCATGACCATCCCAGCATGAATTACCTCACCATATCGTTCCTCGCTGTTCTTGCGGGATTTATATGCAGATGCTATCTACGATCTGTCAAAACCCGCAGCCCCTTCCCATTTCCCCCAGGCCCGAAGCCGAAGCCCCTCATTGGCAATGCGCTCGATATTCCAACTCAAACTCCCTGGCTCACGTATTCCAAGTGGGCGGACATCTATCAAAGTTCGTTGTTGCATCTCAAGGCGCCCGCTGACTATTCCATGCAGGCGGCATTCTCCATGCTGAAGCACTCGGACAACACATCATCGTTCTGAATTCACTCGAAGATGCCATGGAACTCTTGGAGAAGAAGGCATCAAATTATTCAGGTCGTCCGACCCTCCCAA
>QGOG01009717.1:0-12714 GCA_003313185.1 Collybia sp. MG36
ATTCCAGCTGACCGCCTTGCCCGCCTTGAACAGTTTTTCTTTTTTCCTTTCTTTTTTTTGCGGTCATTCTTGCTTTCGTATTGCTTTCGAATTCCCATATTGTTCATCGCGAGGGTCGGCTAGGAGGGGTTCGAAGGTAAGCAGCATCAACATTCTTGGCCGTAATCGCAGTTACTCATAACCTCGACACACTCTTTCCTGGACCGTGGTCGCCCACAGCGGGGCGGCCCCCTGGGGCCCGTGAGTTGATATTTCTCTCGCCGTTGTCACTTTTAATGGATTCTACACGAGGTCGCCTTGGCGGGATTGGCGTTCGATCTGGAGGATGAGTACTGGTGACTTGAAGAAAGGATCTCGGCCTGTAGTTCCATAGATTTCAATAATTATTTATTGCACCCAGGCGAGGTTGTGTAAGGTTGTCTACTGGTGCAGGTGCAATCCGCCACTTCTTTGATATTCGGTTACCGAGGTTTCCCTCCGAGGCACCATTCACAGTGCGCTCTAGAAAATCCCCCCGCCATGGCACCAGTTTTAGCGAGTGGCCACCTGGATGTGAGACCAGAGGTACGTGAGTGCGACTGCAGGAACGGCTATTCTCGGTGCTTACTGGAACTGCTGTTGCAAGGGTCGTGCTGACCACCGACCCGTTTATTCACCTCTGGGGCGGGGCCCTATGCTGGAGAAAAGTACACGTAGATCGCCTAAATTACTTGTGTGTAGATGGTTCCAAAAAGGGTGTTTTAAGTGTTCCTCTTCTGGTGCATGGGAGGCTCACAATTGCGAGCCTCGTACTTGGCACCGACCAAGTTGGCAAAGCACAAGGAACTGTATATCCCTGTCATCGAATGCTAAGCCCGCTACAACTCGAATCTTGAGAAATGTTCGAGGGATGAGCTACAGATCCAAGTTTCATTCACCGTTCTGTGGAAGTGGGGGAATATACTGTTACGAAAATCTGGATGGCTGCGCCATTGGTAGAATGATATGTTTAATTGCTGGTAGAGAGTAAGGCGGTGTGAACCACATAGGGCAAGACCATGGTAATGGTAGAGAGGGTGATGCGAGTTGAAACCCACCATACCTCCCGTCAGATTGAAAGGATCTTGCTCATGCTTAACAATGCGGCGAGAGCGTTGACAGCAAGGGAAATGGTGGACAATGTGTTTGAATTTTCAAAACAACAACCCGAATAGTGGTCTCGATTTAGCAGCGACGAGAACTATAGGTACGATGTTCAGAGCCGAAGTATAGATTCGTAGGTGACGAGATTACCCTTGACACCTCATGGAAATCCAGGCGACGTAGATACAAACCCTGGGGGTGGAAACAACCATCCGCCTTTTCTCCCAGATGACCTAGCAGCAGTAGAACTACCTCGCTTAATGAATGACAAGTATAGATGAGCGTGCATCGCACTCACCAACATCATTCGAGTCAACCAACCAACCAGACAAATGCCACAATGCCACACCAAACATTCCCGAGCACGCTGATGTTGCCCCAGGCGGGGCCCCGGAGATGTCATTGACGCGCTGCATAATCGTGCATTTTGGACTTGAGTTCGATTCTCTAGATGCTGCCTTGAAACAAGGGTACAAACGTAGCAGGGCGCGGGAGCCGGTGGTGGGCTGGGAGGGAATACGAGGTCCCCGGCCCTTCAAGCCCAATGCATACACACTAGAATGGGGGCGGTATACGCCGCCTGCCTAGCCCAGTGCACTTCCAGTATTCGCCAGCAGTTACAATGCATGGCATTATCTGCCACAGCCTAACCTCCAAGTTTCAGCGCATCTCCGCAAGTCCATGGTGCAGAGTCCTTGTAAATGTATGACAATGTCTATGAAGGATGCTGACCCAGGTGATGATGATTAAAAAAAGAAATCAGTGTGCTTGCTTACTGGGGATGAAACTTCGCTGATCACTACATAAAAAATTTCACAATGCCCTAGTATTGTCCTCCCGTATGATTTTTTTCGTTGGGCTGACTCGGTCTTTGGTCACTCGATGCAGCTGAACCTGACCGACGTGTTTGCGGACACTGGGAGCACGAAAATGAAGGGCGCCAAAGATGAAGACCACAACCATCAATGAACCATAACATCATCGAGACATTGTATTACATACCGATGTGCTGTGCACCATACTACACATAGTCCCCCAGTGTACGACGCCGAGGTCGTTGCGCATCCGGCTGTGATCAGACTAGTATGTAGTGATATAGGTTCTCCACCGCTTAATGCACATGGCTTTGACATTATCCCCATCCATCATCACCATGCTGCAGCCTGCCATGATGGTCCGAGCCGCAACCTGAAAGCGAGTACCTAGGACCACCCTAGCCAACCTCTCCGACACCAATACCACCAACATGCAAATCTACTACGGCCCGGTCATCAACCCGCAGAGCACCACAGCGTACCAGGCCCTTCCACGATGCCTCCTCGCTGTGGGGTCCGCGGGGACTATCGAGTGGATCATCGACGATGTGGATAGCGCGCTCGTGCAGGAGTCCCTCGCGCAGAAGGGGTGCATTGACACCAATGTAGAGATTATAGAACTCCCCCGCGGGCAATTCATCATGCCAGGGTTCATAGATACGCACACGGTATGTGGATTATTTCATATGCGTTGTGGGTGCTGAGGAGGGTAGCACGCGCCGCAATTCCCGAATATAGGGAGGTGTGTGGGCTTTGGACAGTGTAGGTTGACAGCAGTGCTAATGATAAGATGGCAGTGGACAGCAGTATGAGCTCCTCGAATGGCTAGAGCGTGTTACATTCCCGATGGAAGCCGAATTCAACGACCTCACGTTTGCACGGCGCACATACGAGGCCGTCGTGCGGCGGGTGATCGACTGCGGGGTGAGTCGTCGTTCGATGGCCCTACGAGTATGGTGGATAATTCGATATTAGACAACGACATGCTGTTATTATGGAACCCTCCATTTGGAGGCAACTAAAATATTAGCAGAGATCGTCCATGCGAAGGGTGTGTTGTTGCGCTCCACAGTTGATTGCTCTGATGCCCATATTCTAGGTCAACGTGCATTTATTGGGGTAATCACCATCGTCCATTCATCGTTCATCAGCTAATGGACTACCAAGAAATGCAACATGGACTCCAACAGCCCAAAGACGTACATCGAACCCTCCGCTGCCGATTCAATCCAGACCACCAGACAGCTCATCTCCCACATCCGTTCTCTTCCTGCACACGCGCCCCTCGTGCATCCCATAATTACGCCCCGTTTCGCCATTGCCTGCACCCCTGCCCTTCTCACGGGCCTCGGAGCACTCGCAGCTTCTGACCCTACCCTCGCCATTCAGACGCACATTTCAGAGAATGCCTCCGAGATCGCGTTCACGAAGTCGCTCTTTCCTGCATGCAACACCTACGCAGATGTATACGACTCCTTCGGCCTCCTCCGCGCGAACACGGTGCTTGCCCACGCGGTGCACCTCGAGGATGCGGAAGTGGAGCTCATTGCCGCACGCAAGGCGGGGATCAGCCACTGCCCGACGAGCAATTTTAATTTGAGCAGCGGCGTGGCGCCCATTGGCAAGTACCTCGACCACGGGATCAAGGTCGACGTTTGAATCCATTTGAATGCTACCAGGACTAACGCACTATTACTTTTTTCCAGGTGGGACTTGGAACAGACGTATCGGGCGGGTTCTCCTCGTCTATCCTTAATAGCATTCAGAACGCGAGCATTGCGGCAAAAGTTGTTGCTATGCAGCACGCACCTACGCATAGCACAGACGCTGCCCCATTCGGCAAATTTACAGCTCGTATGCTCCCAGTATCTGCGCTGCTGCACCTTGCGACATTGGGGGGCGCACAGGTGTGTTGCCTCGAGGCAGAGACCGGGTCGTTCGCGCCGGGGAAGAGTTTCGATGCGCTGGTGGTGGACATCCGCAGTGGGCTCAATCCTAGTGTCTGGGGCGCGGAAGAGGATGGGCTTGTAGGTATGCTAGAGCGGTTTCTTTTCTGCGGAGACGACAGGAACATCTCGGAGGTGTATGTGCGTGGGCGGCTCATTGGCGGACGGCAATTCGGTAACAAATAGACGTAATTAGATTTGCGCATGTATGGCTAGGGCTTCCAATTTGATCTAATCTGGATCGCTTGAGACATCCGCTTACCGATTTATATCCAATGTCTGGGTCAACTAAGGACCTCAATGAGGCCAGTGGCGAAGGCAAATCCGTTCGAAAATTCGCTTTTACCCAATACTGATTCAAATCACAGCTTTACGCGCTCTTATGGACTCCCTCACCCCAGCGGCGGACGGAAAAACGTCACCTGCGCTCGCAGAGAAACTCTCCAAGAAAGTGAGCGAGCTCATGGGCGCCGACGCCATCACCAGCTTTGCACAGGATTCGAGTCGGGGCGAGGTACGTCACGCCCCCATACCCTGACGCGCACTGACCGATCGCAGCTCCTGAACGAGGACGGGCTCCCGATCATCGACATCACTGAGCCCGCTCCCATCTCTGGTGCGGCTTCGGTTGGAGAGCCTTCGGTGCCGCTGCACGCGGAGGAGGAGCGCCTCGTTCCGTTCACTGTACTATCAATGGAGGAGCGGGAACGGTTGCGGGGCGAGCGCGAGCGGATACTTGATATGCTGGAGGAGGAAGAGCGCACAGAGGCGCGGAAGGAGCACGATACACTGCGTGCGCACACAGAGGAGATGCTTCGCGCGCGGCGCGAGGCGGCTGCAGCAGAAAAGGTGCGACTCCAGGCGGCAAGAGAGGTGCAAAAGAAGATGGGAAAGGCGCTTATGCGCGGGCTGAAAGAGGAAAGGCAAAAGGAGGTACAGGCACGCAAAGAGATCTTGGCGGTAGAAGAGAAGAAGGACAAGTCCGGGGGGGTGCAGGCGACGCAGACGAAGAAGGTAGCATTCGCAGATGCGCCTGAGGAGATTTCTCGGGAGGGAGTGGCACAAGCATACGAGGTGGAGGATTCGGGGGATGTGGTGCTCGCACGGCTTCGGTCCGCCCAGCGGCCTACCTTGATATCCAATGTTCAGTTGGACCGGAACCCGATGAAAATGCAGGTGGTCGAGCGTGTCCCAGGCAGCCAGCCGTTCATGGACTTGAATCAAGGCGACTCGGACGATGAATCGGAACCACCAGCTTCACTAGTCGGTAATGCTGATGACGATTCAGCTTGGCCCTCTGTAGCACGCGGCACCTCCCCTCCTCCCCCTGAATCAGATGAAGAATCTACCGCCAACTCGTCGCTGGAAGAGGGCGAGATTGATTTAGATTTTGCGCATCATCAACGCGAGATAGCCCTTGAATACCATAAGAAGCGGGCCCTGGTGCATTCAGCCTCCGATATTGATACACCGGAGGATGGTGAACATGCGTTTGGCGAGGCCGACATGCCTACGCACGATCTCAAGCCTATCGTATCACGATTCAAGGCCAGCCACATTGCCTCGTCATACACGGATTCTTCTTCTGCTTCATCTTCATCCCATATCGCACAGCCTAGCACGCGCACCATACAAAAAGCCATTCGTCGCGGTAAGCTCGACGCGGACGGACAGCTCGTGGCTGGCGACAACAGCGATGAAGAGGGCCACGGAGAGCTTCAAGAGGTCATGGAGCTCCTCGCCAAAGGCGAGATATACAACCTCGGCCCTGATGGTAACCTCGTCGTACCACCACCCATCGTGCCTAAGCTCTCTATCCCAGTCACCGATCCCCAGCCTGCCGCAGGCCCAAGTGCACTAGGGTCCAGCACGCTACCTCTGCTGAAGAAGCCAAAAACGTCCCGCTTCAAGCTCGCGCATGGGCAGGCGGGGCGCAACCCGCCTCCGCAGACACCCCCATCGGAGGACTCGCGCTCCAGTACTCCCATCTCGAACGCCCCACGATCTTCCCCAAAATCACACTCACCGCCTGGCGGACACCTAGCAGACACGAGTTCCTCCGCATTCCTCCTGCCGCAGGCCCCCGGCGCGTCGTTCCCGTCCATGATCGTCGAGTCGCCATCGTTCCCTCAGCGGTCTACCACCCGCGCGGCCACAGCTTCTCTGGAGGTTGTGGCGTCGCCATCGTTCCCAGACCCGAGCGCCTCGCGGCGGCCCACGCGTCCTCCGGCCGTTCTTTCTTCCGTGCGGGAGTCCCGCCCTCCAGCTCCGGCATCTGCAGCCACGGAGCAGGGGGAACCCATGAAAAAGGTGTCCCGATTCATGTCCGAGCGGTCGTAGTTACATGCACTGATTGATTGATTGATTGGGTTATAGTAGGATACAATGATGATATACGTGCTACGGATATTGGCTAGTTAAGTGTAGGTGCAGACTGTAGTCAGAAGCAGGGCGGTGGGCAGCAGATGGCGGGGTCCACTCTAAGTTAATCAATGATGGGTAGTAAAACATGATAGTGTCCAGATGAGCGAGATAATGTAGGGAAAGCGGGCATGGCTGGTCACCGGCGCGCGACGAGGTTCTTAAGTGCCTCGACAACCTCAGAGATAGTAGGCCGGTCCTGATGCTCGTGTGCCCACATGCGTTCGATGAGATCAACGATTTCGGAGGACCATTGTTTTCGCAGCCCCGTAATCGACGGCCTGTGCAAGTCAGCTCGGGCCAGGGTCCGAGTGCGCTGGACTCACCGCTGGCGTTTTGCCCCAACGAGGTCGTATATCGCATGCTCATTCATGCCCTGTAGATCATAAGGATGTTGAAGACACGAGGTAGACGCCAGCACTCACCTCCCACGGAAACTTCTTGTTTGGTAGGTGCCACTGGAGCATTTCCCAGTATACCATCGCGCACGAGAATACATCGACCTTGTGGTTGTACTTGGGGTGCGCGTGCCAAAGTTCCGGCGCCTGCCAATTCACGGTGCCGACGAGGCTGCGCACCATGGAGCGCGTCGACTGCTTCACCTTCGCGAGCCCAAAGTCCGCGATCTTCGCCGTGCCGCGCGAAGTGATTAGGATGTTCGATGACTTGCAGTCCCGGTGGATCACGGACGGCTTCCGCGTGTGCAGGTACTCCAGCCCACACGCAATGTCTAGCATGATGCTCAACTGCACAAGAAGGCGTCAGTGTGGGTAGGTGTGACCCCGTGGGAGGTACGTACGACTTTGTATAGGGTCGGGGGGTTGACGTTGCGGACATAGTCGAACAGATCACCATTTGAACATAGCTCGCTGATAATCATCACGGGCGTCTCCCGGGTGTTTTCAGGAATACTGACACCAAGCTAGAGGGCCATTAGTTACCACACAATAAATTAGGCTGATATAGGCATACGAATCGGACGATGTTCGGATGGTCGAATCCCCCCAATAGCTTCAGTTCCTTGATGTCCACTGTATACATGGCATCAGTACATCGCCCCAACGACTTGAAAACCGCACGTACTCGCACTTAGCTGCCCTCTAAATTCTGATATAGCGATCCGTCGGCCTTTGAATTTACCGATGTAGACATCCTTGAAACCGCCGCTGCCAATCTTCTCTAGCTTCTGCAGTTTTTCCGGGGGTATCTCACGGTCCTCCAGCCCCAGGCTCTCCAGGTCTAGTTCGAGCTCCTGCTCCGCTTCTTTGGCGGGCGGGGTGCGCGGCTCGTCCTGGTGCACGTGTTGTGACCGTAAAAGGATTGGAGTAACCGTTTCGCTGCGGCTCTGTGCGCGCTTGTTCCTACGCCTCACGGTTGAGGGCGGGCGGGCTGTGCCGACCGATGACGGTGAGGAGAAATCGTTGGTTTGACGGTCCCGCCATTGGAGGAGGGCTTCCGCGAGCTGGGGCTTGGTTCCTATGGGCTCAAGATCTCGTGTTTCGCATAATCGGACGAGATCATCGCGGCGAAGGCGAACGAGAGTCTTTGCTGTGGCAACTGTCAGATCGACTGGATGGCGAGGGCGAAGGCCATATCAGCTACGCATGACTCGGAGGAATGCGATTTGACTCACCATCGTCCTCCATAGCCTCGTCATCCGTATGCCCTTCTGCGTCGTCGTCGACATTATCGCTGTTTCCATCCAGTGTCTCGTCGTCGGCAGCCTCCTCTGTGTCACCTCCGTCTGCATCTTCCTCAATAGCCTCTTCCTCCGCCTCTGAAACGATTTTCTTGCCATTTCTCAAGGTCCTGGGTGATACGGCAACCGTTTCATCCTCGTTGTCGTCTTCGTCACCGAGCTCAATGTCCTCCTCGCCCTGAGCATCCTCATCTCCCTCTTCCATCTCCTCCAACTCATCGTCCTCATCCTCATCCTCTTCTCCTTCATCATCCCCATCACTAGGCTCGTTCGTTTCTGATAGCCTCCCCCGGGGTCTTAAACGACTCTTCAATGGTGTCCTGCGTGGTGGTGGCGTCGACGCGGTAGACACAAGTTCATCCACCTCGTCCTCCTCCGCCACATCCACATCTCCGTCGCCCTCTACTGATTCCTCCAGCTCGTCTTCTTGGGCCATCTCCCCCTCTACCTCTAATCCTTCTGTATCCTCATCCAATTCATCAAGCTCCTCATCTTCATCCTCCGACTCCCTCATATTTTTCACATTAACTTTCGCCTTCCTCATTGGTGTCACCCGCCTAGCTGCCTCACATTCTTCCTCAAGCTGTGCAGGTTCTCCTTTTCGGCGAGTGGGCTCCAAACTCCCCTGCCCGTGATCCTTGCTTCTCAGGCGTCGGGGGCTGGGCTGGCCCTTCCTTGGTGTGATAGTATTCAAAGACTCCTCCAGCTCCTCCAGCTCCGTTAAATCGCTCTCATCAGCCAACTGTGCACGCTCCTGTTGTCGCTCCTTCTCGCGCTCGCGCTCCTTGCCCTTGATCCCTTTCTTGGGCGGGGTCCTCGACTTCACGGGCTCGCCGTCTTGGAATTCAACCTGCTTGCCCTTTCCCTTGCCCCTGCTAGAGGTCTTGGAGGATGCTTTTGAAGTGGGGGACGTCGGATCTGTGGATGCTGAGAGTTTACGCGAGCGTAGGCGTGTGGCGGGAGGCGACATCGGCGATGGGACTTTGCTGGTAGTGGGCGATGATCGATTTGAGGACCTTCGTCTGGGGGAAAATGTTATGCAAGGTTGCCGGAATGCGTGGGGTCTACATACCTTGGCACTTCGGTTGATATTCGTGCTACGTTCTTCCTGACCAACAAACTTGATGCTTCTTGATTAAATTGTCCCAGGGAGAGAGTACGGCTCTTGCGCGGTCTGCCATGCGTCCTTCCCAAATCATTTATCGTTGCGCGTCGGCGTAAGCTTCCGTGACCATTGGGAGCATAACCGACCCCGATGTCTGTCTCTTCTCCTCCTCCTGCGTTCCCGTCATCAGAAGAGTAGTCCGATGAGTTGCCGTCACCCCGATTTGGAGGAGAAGATGGGGGAAGTGATGCAAGATCATCTCGTGCAGAGACAAGAGTGTCTATAATTTCAATTTTCGTCATTGCCTCGGCGTCGTCCGAAAGGCCCGCAAGTCCGTATAATCGAACAAGTTCGTCCTTTTTGAGGCGCTGCAGCTGACGCGGTTCCGCGTAATTGATAAGGTAGTCATCGGCTAGGCCTGGTGTCAGTATTAGACCATTCAATTGGTAACAACTTACTTGAGTCCTCATCCTCAGTCTGCTCCCCTAAATCAGACTGGTCAGAGGCTGACCACTGAGTCGGTGTGTCCACTTCCATCGAACTGGACTCATCCTCATCGCTCGTGTAGACTTGTGGCTTTCCGGACACCGAGCGCATTCGCTTGAGCCTGCCCGATCCACGCGCAGGTCTGCCTCCGGTATGTGCATTCTCATTTGTGCTCGCGACGCGTTTGCGCTTGACTCCGACCTGCACACCTCCGCTCACACTGCGCATCTCGCTGTCTTTGTGGTCCAGGAGGAGGCGCGAAGGCAGACGACGGAGGTTTGGATGAAGAGGCACGAGTACAGGGCGAATATCGTGGCTAGCTGTATTGAACGCGTGGGAGGCGTGGGAAGTTGGGGGTGTTGCTGTCTGCCGACGTGAATGGGGGGAACGGCGGAGGGAATACTTTTTGCGAGAGGATATAGTGGGCTTTAGAGGGACCGCCGATATTCTATTTTGTGGTGAGCGACGTTGGTAGGCCATAACAAGCCTTCAACTGGGAAGAGTCGAGAATCTTGGCTTAGCAAAGGTGGTTGCCACCGACAACAATAACAGATCCCGAGCAGAAGTACTGCTTTTTCCGTGACCACTGAGATGAGTGGCACTGGAAGGGTCGTCGCCGTTGTTGGCGTTGATGTCGCTGTCCAGGTTTGAGTTGGTATTCTAATATTTACCGCCACAATCCCGACAATGCCAAGCAAGTACAAATACATCCCACCTGTCTCCCCGCTGGACCCTGTTGCCAAACAAAGACTTGCAAGAAATCCACCACCTCCAATCCAATATCGCAATCATGTTTACGGCTTGATCTCGTCCCCACAGGTCCAGAATGGAACACGTTTATTCCTGCCTCCTCTCTGCCACAGGAAATCCGCTAGATTCCACCCTGCGAAACGTCTAGGGTATATAATAGCCGACGCACAAACGATATGCCCAACTGGGAAACGACAAACCTCTCACCATTTTGAGCCTTCGGTATATATTCCTCCCGTAATATAAATACCCTACAAATATCAAATGAATTACCCTACGCCGCAGACACCATCATGCTGCTCAAATTCACCACTGTCGATATGTTCAATACCACCCTTGTCGACGTCGAAACAGGCGAACGGGCATTCCAGATCACCACAGCCCTGCTACCTTCCCCAGTCATCTCACTGGAGACAGCAGAGGAGGACGGGGATTCTTCTTCATCCTTGTCCCACTCTACTTCATCTATTTCATCCTCACGGTTATCCAAGAAGTGTCGCTCACTCCCGCCGCCCCCTGGTGCGGACTACCGTCACACAAATATAACCGATACGTCTGGAATCTCGATTGCAACCATATCGTGGACGGGCCGGCAGCCCGATATCACCATTGGTGATGAGACAGTTGGCGCGCTCAACAACCTCTTTGGCTCCTCCACTGTTCGATTCATGTAAGACCTAAATGTCCTCAAGCATTCCCCCTAACCACAACCTTCTTAGGCCCAAGATACTCGCTATTCCAACACGATTTGATAGTGATCACATCTGGACTGCAACCCCAGATTCCCTTACTGTAAGCCCTGCCTATCCACCTGCTTCATATAATGACCCACATTTTCCACCAGCTCTTTGATTATCGTACCGAATCCACCCGTGGTGCATTCCACCAAAATATTATCCGCATCCCATCCAAAACCTCCTCTACATCAACATTGATCCATACTCACCTCCCCGGGCTTGGGAGCAATTACCTCGAGTTTGAGCCACACTCATTGGCAGAACCCGTGGAAATAATCAGTATGTTTCTCATGACTATATATTCCCACAGCTAATGCCCTATTCAGTCTCGTTTCTCATGATGGAAGTGCTCCGCCGTGGCCGCTTCTCTCTGACGCCATATACATTCCAACGGCCCAAACTCTGGCAACTCAAGGAGGCGCGAGACCTGATGATGCGGCGCATCCGCCGGAACACCGTCTGATTTCCTTTGATTGCACTTCATGTATATTTCATACCACTCTTCGTCTTCGTTACGCTCATTCCGCTGGTCCTATATCATACATTCCCTTACGTAGTAGACTACACCACTTTTCCCCGCTGGCCCACCTCGGCACGGCGGCTGCCACATACATACCACGCTCTTGACATGTAGCTCTAGCAATCTCATCTGGATGGATTTCAACGCACGATCAGGTTGGGACCGAGACATCTGCTGTAATCCCGATATTTGAGTTGTAGGGCCACACCTTTTGCTCGCTCGGACAAGCCCCGCCCCCCCAAGTTCAAATTCAATCAGTCTCTCTCGCTCCTTGCGCCCAACAGCTTCGGCAGAGTGGTAGCATAGACATGCTGGTTGTAACCAAATATCTTATGGTCTTCCTTGTTCGACCAAGGGAACGGATCCCACATTGCAACACACATCACTTTTGCCTCAGGTGACCAATACATAGTACTGACAAAACCCCCGGCCATTCACACTTTCCTGGGCCCGGTAGCGTAGCGGTAACGCGGAAAGTGATCACTTCCTATAGCCCTGTTCGACTCAGGGACTGGGTATAATGTATTGGCTTCAACCCACTGCATCATTTTTGGCACAAACCTCTACCTTCACTGGCCGCGTCAGGCAAATACGCCCCTGCGCGGCTGGAAGCTGGTGTCCGGGGCGGACCGGAGATATGTCACCACCTCATCGTCTCTGGGAAGTTTTGAGTCTTGACCCACTTGACATGCCAGAAACGATCACTGTGCTGGTTCCCTACTGTTCAGATCATCAGCGCCACCGAGGCCCAGGTGGTCACCTGGTTATTACGAATGAATTCAAATTAGCCCGGAATTCCCCCCATTTTTCTTGTGTGCCTCTCCTCCGTTCGACACACCAGGGCGACCCCCACCGGTGCCAACCTCGCTCAGCAAGGTCGGCATTGGTGAGGGCCATTCTCGTTCCCGTCGACGTAGGGCATTCAAGAATTAGAAGCGATTGATAGTAGGCAATGTAAGTCGAGCCTCGTCGCAACTTCTTACACTGGGTCACATATTTTTCTCCCCAGCCGCTGCTTGCTAGAATGTTCCTTGGTGCATATCTCTATGGGTGAATATAGACCCCTTCAGTTCTTGTATCAGCTTCCGGAGGACGATTTGGATCATTCGATCG
>QGOG01009765.1:0-26544 GCA_003313185.1 Collybia sp. MG36
GTGTTTTCAACCGCCCGGCCACTCAAAGTCCAAACAGACCGGTGATATTTTTGACATGCCGAAAAATGGAAATCATGACGGACTGATGAAATTCACGTAGCAATTGTCAGGTGGATGAATGTCGGATTGGCTCCGCTGCGAGAGAGGAATATAGGCAGTGTAAAAATGACGCTCCCGCTCTCAGGTGGCCGTATGCTAGTGGGTAAGAGGCAGACTGCTGAACTGTGATCGAGGGAGGCGGCGAAAGAACTGCTTGTAAGAGAATTTCACATGCCACATCATGTCAAAGATAGAATTCGGGCGGGCCACTTCTTGAATGCCACCAGATCCCACGGTAAGCTCCTCAGAGAGATCATGGGAACGCATCGTCCGGGATCCCCATTTTATGGCGCACTGGAAAGAAACTACGTTCTGGACGGCGTCCGGTCTAAAAATGCTGATGGTACGTCAGGCGAATTTTCAATCGTACCGGGCTGGCATAGAGTGCGGCAGAAAATCGTAGCACCACGGATGGGGTAACACGGGTGACGGCATCTGTTCCAAATTCATCTCAGGCACGTTCGCTGGACATCGGAATGGCCAGCGGCGGGGAAAGGGAGGTGTAAACTGCAGAGAAATGACTTACATGGACCCGGCTGGTCTGACCGCTTTTGAAATGTTATGATACGGCAACCCAGATGGGATTCGGGTGGAATTGTAATTCATATAACACATCAGATGGGGTTGACGAGGAAAGTTCGGTGGTGCAGTTTTAATGGTGCGCAACTCGAGTGCAACGCCTCGAATCGCTGGAAAACATAAGCCTATACGCTGCGGAAGTTGTGAAGAAGATGTCTGTCTTTATGTGAACTGGCACTTGAATGTGTGACGTGACTGGCGTGATGGGGGTTATATATTCAGTTTATTTTCTGGACTGAGGTTATATACTTTTGCGGAAGTGCAACCCAATTTTTGAGTTCAATGGTGACCATCAAGGTCCACCATCGCCTCCCTGCCCTAATTTTAGACCCGCTGGCTTCGGGAGTTTCTCACTGATTATTGGTGGACGGGTATGTATACCTCATATACTTGGACAGATCAGACGCTTATACAATTTACAAGGAACAAGGGCAACTTTATCCCCTTGTAACCTCGACTCAACATCCTTGCCGAACCCTCGTAGCACATATCGAATCAGACCCACCCACTATTAGCCCTGCTCAAGCCCACTGTCGTTCGATTTTCCGGACAAAACTAGGCATCACCTTATTTGGAGTTTCTCCCAACACACTATCACCTGTGATAGTGTATCGCACGCCGATCAAACACTTTTGAGTGCGAACGACTGGTTACGACTGATACACCCCCAAGCGCCTCCTCTATCCCAACTCCTCCCAATTGGATTTCGTCTTGGAATAGCTAACACTACAGTCCTCCCACTCACGAGCAGGGACCCTCGTTCGGAAAGTTATGAAATGAACGGATTGGTCAACGTCACCGACAATCGTTTCATATTGCGCAACCTCAGCGACGAGGAAAAATCTATAGGTATCCTGATCCCTCCCATCTATTTTGCTTTGCACCAATTTCTTCAAGACAGCCAAGCTGCACCAGAACTACAAGAGGAATCCAATTATTCTATCCGCGAGAGTGATACATCCAGTGCCTTTGACCCTAACCTTGGCAGTTACACGGAAAGTTTCGGTACGGTCACAACCTTCGTGGTACGGAGATACATTGAAACACCCACTCAGATGAAGAGGATTCTCCGTATCCCGAGGTCCGCTCTGCGGTGGCGAATTTCGACGACCCCACCATGCCTGCATCCACATTGCGGGCATGGTCCTTGGGCCTGTTTTGGTCAATCATTATCCCAGGGATGAATCAATTTTTTTATTTTCGCTATCCTTCCGTATCTATTGGATCTGTGAGCTTCCACCAACGCAGGCCCCGCACACAACTAACGCCGGAACCAGCTGGTTGCTCAACTAATTGTGTTTCCTCTGGGGCGCGCGTGGGCTCGCTTTGTTCCAGCCGTCACCGTTTTCGGTATATCTATTAACCCTGGGCCATTTACGATTAAAGAACACGTACGATCCAAGATGTGGGCGGTCGTTTCTTTTGATAAGTCCTCGAGCAGGTTCTTGCAACGATTATGGCTGGTGTGGGTGCTCAGAGCGCCTATGCCACAGATGTTATCGCAGTACAACGGGTCTTCTATCACCAGGTTAATAGCTTCACCTGTCAGTGCAATTTCCCTTCCAGCATCCATCTCCTCATGACACGAATTCAAGATCAATGGATGCTCGTCATGTCTACGCAGCTCATCGGCTTCTCCGTCGGTGGCATTGCGCGGCGATTTTTGGTGAATCCACCATCTATGAGTAATACTTGTAATCATGGAAGTCTACAATCAAGCATTCTGACTCATGAATTGTAGTTTGGCCGAACGCCCTAGTTTCTTGCGCCCTATTTAATACCCTCCATTCTCAGAGTTATGTTGGGGTTGGCCAGCATGAAGGTATTAGTCGAGAGCGGTATTTTGTTTACGCATTCGCTGGCGCCGTAGTGTGGTGTACGTCGAACTTGGGAGTCATTGTCTCAATTAACCCGTATCCAGATTTTATTCCGGGTTACCTATTTCAAGCGCTGAGGTGCGAAATTTCATGACTATCCGGAATACATACTAAAATATACCCAATTCTTAGTGTCTTCACTTGGGTATGTTCAGCAATTGAGCGTGAGCGTGAATAGTTACAGTCGTCTTAGGTCTGTTGGATCGCCCCTAGTAACGTTGTCAGTCCAAAATGGTATTGTATACATGCTTCCACAATCACTGATCGCATGGCTCTAGAAAATCAACCAAATCTTCGGGTGGGCTCGTCTCACTTGCCCACCAGCCTATCACCTAATAGTATTATTCAAGCTATCGCAGCGGCCTCGGTTTCTCCGCGATGACATTCGACTGGAACCAGATCGCTTTTATCGGCAGCCCGTACGTTCCATCATTCTTCAACCATTGATTTGATTCAGCTGCTCATCCAGACTCGCAACACCATGTGCGCACATGTCTCGACCCTGTTAACAGCCATTGATCGTACCTACCTCCTACAGGGTGGGCCGAAGCCAATGTTATGATCGGGTTTTTCTTTTTCTATTGTGCGTTACCCGGCAGCCTTATCCTGGAATCTCATCAAACGGCGTTGCGTAGGGTTCTTGACGCCTATTCTCTATGTTCGCATTCTGGCAACCACTGCTAAATGACCCTGACAATATCCCACAGTACAGCAATGTTTGGCATAGCCAATACATGCCGTATGTTTTATTATCGATTTTGGAATGGGGTTAATGCCACACCTTGTAGGATATCGTCATTAAATGCTTATGACCACGCCGGGAAGCCCTATGATGTGGGCCGCATCATCAACAAAAATACCGCCATCGATAAGTTGGCCTTCGACTCGTACAGCCCACTTTATTTGTCGTACGTTGTTGAAGTGCGCATGTGGTGATTTTCCAATAATCCCTATAGTACGACATTCGTCATGTCATATGGTCTTTCATTTTTATCAATAACAGGTGCGAAGTCTGATCGCTATCATTTCGCATTCGAAAAAGACTGATAACGTGCTTCTAGCTACAATCACGCATGGTGCGACGAACAGCCTATCCAACACTTCCATCTCACACATGAAACAATAGCTATGATACATTTTCGGAAACCAGTGCAGCTCCAACTCACACGGTCTCTGCGGGAGCCACCAGATATACATGCTCGGCTTATGTCGCACTATCCACAAGGTATTTGGAGCCAAAAGCACTGCTAGCCGCTTCTCAATTTTCCAACAGTCCCCGAATGGCACTATGGGTTTATATTTGGTGCGCATCTCTCTCATCGGGAGGATCACAGCTGATCCGGTGTGAAGTGGTGACGTTCGCATTCGCCTGTGTTTGTATACACGTGTGGCCCTCGGGCATGACGATATGGGCGCTAGTAATAGCGCTGCTTATCGGTGGGTATCCATATCTTATCGTACTTGTAATGTTTTTTTTTACCACCGACTCCAGCTGTCTCGTACATTATCCCAATCGGTATGCCCTCGAAAGCTGATGCATATGGTATTGACGTGGTCGGTAGGGATGATCCAAGCTATCACTAATAGACAAGTCGGGCTTAAGTAAGTGGCACCCCCTTATCCGCTTACCGACCTAATCATCGTTGCAGTGTCCTTACCGAACTCATTATCGGCTTCATGATACCGGGTTTGTGCCAATCCATATTGAAGATGCTCATTTGTGTTTATGCTTTGATCCGTGAAGGAAAACCCAATGCCATGATGATGTTCGTCCATTCTCTCTCCACGGCGCAGACATCTTGACCATCCACCCAGATTCAAGGTCACTCCCTACCGCTTTGAGCATCCTAGGATTATTCACCCCTGTCTAGACCTACGGCTATATTACTATGTCTCAAGGTTAGTGCCTCCATTGCCTTCAAATGTAGGGGTGGCTGAGAGCCTGCAGCTATGCAATTTACGGCTGACTTCAAACTCGGCCAGTAAGTCGCGCAGAATTTCTAATACGTATCACTGACGGTGGGGGATGACTGGATTAGTTATATGAAGGTCAGGCTTTTGTCTTGCTCGGGATACGTGTTGTCCTCATATGTTCTTAGGTGCCGCCGCGGCCAATGTTCTGGTGTCAAGTATGTTATACGGGTTTGGCATCTTCCATGATTTTCAACCGTTACAGATTGTCGCAACTGTCATTGCTGGCACCGTGCAATTGGGGGTGCAATCCTGGTGGGGACCATCACAATTATAAAGGGAACCCGGCTTACCAATGCAAAATAGGATGTTTACGAATATTGTGTATGCCAGTGCAAAAATTAGGATTCTCGTTGCTAACGGTGCATGCCACATGTAGTGACCTATGCGACAAATATCAGAAGGATAAGCAAGTCCTCGGATCATATCACCCGAGCCACTGCAGCTAACCCCCACTGACAATAGTTTTACCTGTTCGTCCACCCAGGTCTTTGGAACCGCATCCGTTGTGGTATGTTTCCGCTTTCCCCGATTGCCACCATCTCAATGCATAAAGTGGGGAGTTATTGGCCCGGCTCTGCAGTTTTCCAGGAACCAAATTTATTAGTGCGTGTGTGGGCAACTCCACCGTGTGTGCATTTTTTTAATTAACTTCTGTCATTTGCAGTGGTGAATTCCCATGTGCATCTTGTCTCTCACTCCAGACAGGCTGATCTCCTTACAGCACTGACTTTTTTCTTTCTCATCGGTGCCGCATGTCCCGTGATCCTGTGGATGATAACACGAAAATACCCCGACACCATTCTCAACTATCTCAAGTGAGCCAGCCATTTCCCAGTCGTATGTTTTCATTCCACTGACTCATCAAGTTTCCCGTACGTCAATCGGGTTCATGTTGGTCCATCTGTTGGTATGATCATCTCTGCTCAGCCTCATTTTTTCTGGCGTGGATCAAATTCCCCCTGCCACGGCTGTCAATTATGTTCCGTGGGCAGTCGTTGGGTTCATCTTCCAGTTCATCATGCGGCGCAAACATTTCTCCTACTGGGCCAAATATAACTGTTGGCATCTTGTCTATCTGCACTCCCCACGGCTGATTCGGTTGATCTGTCAGATGTATTGTCAGCGGCCCTCGATGCGGGGACAGCTGTGGGCGTAATGCTCGTATTTTTCTGGTGCGTCGTCACTCCTGTCGTGTTGCTGAACGCGATATGAGCTCATAGGGATGCCTCATTAGTCTGCAATATCCCCTTGATGGAAGCATCGGCCGTCATACCATCCAGCAGTGGTAGGTTGATTGCAATTGCTTCCATTCTTAGCGGCATTGAATATTATCTGGCGTGTAGGTGGGGTAACCAGGTGTATAAAAGGACGCTGGATTGGAACAGCACCGCGCTGAGAATTCTGCGGCCAGGACAAACCTTTGGGTACGTCTTTCAATGTGCTCGCCGTCAAGGCTGTCACGAACCCCAACAGGACACAAGTAGGATAATGGACTTGTATTATGAGATGTAACAAATATATAGAGCTTCCATACCCTGCAGGATGCCCTTGTGCGGTCATGACGACAGCCAAGAAATCATCCATCAGGTACGGCAATAACGCATCACCAAGACGACATCAGCCCGGCCGCGAGATGTGAAGCGCCGGCCGGGTTTGCCAAGAGAGGGAATTTGCCGGTGAGTATATATCAGAAAAAAGTCGTTTGGTTGATTTCCATCCAACCTTGTCTTCGATTCTCCCCCTCACCACCTCCCTGGTCCATCGTCTCGACCAAGTCCCTCTTTTGTTATAAAATCACATTCGTTCATACCGTGTTCATCCAAATCATGTTTTTCTCAGCCGCACTCCTCATCTTGCCCTTCGTCGCCCAATGTTCGTTTTTATTCATTTGCTTCGGGGATGAAAAAATAACTGATCTATCCCCGCTGTCCTCCAGCTGTCTTTGCTAAAGACTGTGTCAGGTCTTACACAATCAAAGAGGGCGATATCTGCGACCGTATCTCTGCAGCCAAGAATGTATCGACGTGAGTAACTACCCATCGCCGCAGGAACCGCATACTCATTCCCGCCTCTCTGCACCACAGATATCAACTCGCAGTCATCAATGCTGGTATCATCGACTCAAAGTGCTCCAACCTCGTCCCCAACAAAAGCATCTGTCTCGGATACTCTGGGGAGGATTGCACGACGACCTACGTCGTTAAACCCGATGACTCTTGCGATTTGATTTCCTCAAGGCACGGAATCAACTCGACGATCTTGTACATGAACAACCCTCAAATTAATCGCGCGTGCACCAACATCTACGTTGGCGAGGTTCGTACGGCCGTACTGCCGCCGCGTACTTGCTACACCGTCTCTGACACTACCGCTTTCTAGGTCCTTTGCGTCTCCAAGACAGTTCAGGTTCCTCCCGCGAACCCGAATATCCCTCCTCCCGCAGTCTCCATCCCCGCCACGGCTACAGCACCCCATGCAACCAGCACTCCCGCTCCAACAACACCCGCCCCCGCCCCAACAACGCCTGCTCCCGCCCCAACATCCGCTCCTGCTGCCGTCCCAACCACCTCCAGCCCCCCTCCCAACAATGGCAACAACAACAACAATCAAGATGACGGCGAGGATGATGACGATCTCCCCTTCTGCGATGAGATCTAGGTACTTCGTTACCCTGGCATAAATGGGTGGACAGACAAGGTCGACCCTTGTGTCTCGTCATCTGTTCTTGGCCCCACGACCTATACCTGCAGCATTGATTTGCTCGCACTTTTTTATTACTTATTCTCCTCCCTACAGTTTTTATACCTAGATATCGGCTTGTGACTCCGGGATTCCATTCAGCCCATTCCTGGTATCTGTTGATCCAGCGGATCCGACTCTGTTGTCCTGTTCTTGCTGGCATGCCTCAGGATGTTAGCACATATGTCCCTTGGGTCCAGCATACAGTCCTGGCATTCAATCAGAATTTTCTTGATCTTTGATATTCTTCAATACCCCGCAAGATAATGCATCAGCGTTTCAACATTAGATATATTGTAAGTGAAGCGCTGTGCAACTCAAGATGTATGATGTATATGATGTTTCATGATAACGATGATCATTCTTGTACAATCAACTCCCTGATTAGGCCCACTCCAAGTCGCTCGATCTCGTTCAAAATCGCACCCTTGTTCAGGGTTACTTCCCCAGTCTCCTTCGCTTTTTCATTCTCCTACAAGAAGGTTAATTCTGACAATGGCCAACCCTAGAAAAAGCGGACCTTTCTGCAGGGGATGCTGTTGAATTTCCCGAGCACTTTGAATGCCCTGGGCTTGCTCAGTGATGGATCCCACACTACACCGAAGCAGTCACCACCGAATGAGTCGTAAAATATTTTAAATGTGTCCCGGTAGACACGCTGAAATGATAAGACATTGTTAATGCGTGGCGGTTTGAATGGGGTATTGACGCTCACCTGTAAGTCACCGAAGAGTTGGCCCGCGGGGTCGAAGCCTGGCCTCACGGTCGAATCGTCAGTGGCTTGAGGAAGGTTCGCGTATTTCCCATGATCAGAAAGCTGGGTGGCATCCGCAAGAACATTCTGGGAGTACCGCGGCAGGATTCTGGAGTCTAGCCTAATCACACAATCGTAATCGTCGGTGGGATGGACGAACATTGCCTGATCCAACGTCAGCATATTGTTTGAGGAGAACATGCATCTACGCACCCGAACATTGAGCTGGCCTTGCTCTACGCCATGCAGACACTCCCATGTCGCACGCGCAAGTGCCCTTACCCGCTGCGCAACAACAAAATCGGGGCCATGTGACGTCCAGAAGCGGCCTGTCCTATCAAGCTCGGTGGCGACATTCCATACGCCCGCATTCGATCCGGCCGCAGAGATTTTGGGCACCGCCGCAACCTCCTCCACACCATATAGTGCCACGAATAACGGCTCTTCCCATTTCCATTCTTTCAGGAACTCAACGACCAGAGCGAATCCACGCTCTTTGCTTCCGGGCACGCTTGTCCGCTCGTCCTCGGGAGCATCATCCTCGGTGGAGGTGGCCTTGCGATCACCAATGAATAGACTTGCACAAATAATCTCAATCAATTCTTCGCTGATGTGGCCCTGAAGCAACCAATGCGATGCCAACCACCGCTTCACCAGCCGCACCGTTCCTGCAAACGCAGAATAACGGTGAGAGAGAGCCGCGATTGCCCGGTGGTGGCGGGGAGCGTGGATGAATCGGCGGGTATAGGTCATCCGGGCTTCAACGGCATCGTGGAAGTCTCTCCCCTTCTTTTGCTCCCCGTGCTTCGGCGTGACGTGTGGAAGAACCCCAGCCGTATTGTCAATTATCCGATCGAGAAGGGTGGCTTCGCGGTCGTGCCATATCCGCGCGTTGAATGCCCAACCCTCGGGCGTGACGATTTCGAGGTATGACTTATCAAGAACCTCAGAGGTGCTAACTCCGTCGCTCGTGACAACGCGAGCACTAAGACCCACGATCGCCGCCATGAGCGCTGTGGCGATCCGCTCAAAGAACGCGAGCTTAATTTTTTGGATTGCGCGTAGGTCGTCAGGCCATTTAGAGGACTTCTCGAATTCGAGTATGAGCTCGATAGGAGATATGTAACGTGCGTTTAAGGGCATGAGGGGAGCCAGGGAACTGGGTAGCGGGACGGGCGATAACACACTTGTGTAGCGTAGCATCTCGGACGCGGGGCTGACACTCAGCAGTGCAAGTGGGAGCTCGTCATCCAGAGACTTGATACCCTTCACCAATGTGTCAAAGGCCGATATGGCAGCCTTGAAACCCGCAGCGACGCCAGAGGTGGAATACAACTTCGAGATGGATTCGGGAAGGCGAAGTACAGAGTCGAACTCTGTTTGCCACGTCTGCACGGATGTGTTGCTGATGTCAAAGTGATGATTCAGGATGTGGCGGACGATCATCCCAGGTACATGTGCGCGCTCGTCAATGGTCTTCACGTCCCAGACGACACTCTCTGCGATGCGCCCGTCTTTGAACCGGCGGAGCTCTGCCTTGTTCCCCCAGAGTTCGATAAACCGCTGCCTGATGGCCGGGTCCGTTTCATCCGCGGCGGGACCATGGTCGACAAGCCGGAAGGCATGCTCCGGATGATGTATGAGGCCGATGTAGACTACCTCGGGGCTCGATGGATGGGCTTGGGATAGCTCTCGTGGCTTAGAAGGGGGTTGAAGGACTGCAACGGCCTTGCAACGGTCGCCAAGCGCTTTCTGGGTGAGCGAACTGATTGACGACAAGAGCGCGTTGGACGGTGAACCGGCGTCGAGGGTAGCATGCACAGCCGCGTCGCGGGGCTTGGTGTTGGACAAATCTACGCTGATTCATTGCATATTCAAATAGAGAATGTATGCAGGCGTGGATATACTGACCAAATGATTGTGTCAAACCTTGTGAGAAGATCCCTGTGGTCCTTTAAAAACACATCCGTAAATGCATCGCTGGTTGCGGGAGGATGGTCAAGGGTCTCCAGGGTTTTTAGGGCATCATGACGAAGCTAACCGAGCGAGATGAGTACCAAAATTGTAATATCAATGAAAGGGGATTACCAATTCCAGCGAGCCTTGGGGAACACCAGCAAGCAGATTCACTGTGGAAGAAGAATCAACGAGGACGGGACGATTTTGGTAATCATACTCGTCTGGGGAGAACTATTTCTTGAAATGAGCGGTGGAACAAACAGAAGGGAAATACAAACTCGATGACCACTGCCCGACTTGACGAATCCAGGGGTTTTCGCAAAATCGTGTTTTGCTAATAATGCATCAGTATGCCCAAGGGCCAGACGGACCGATTCACGCACACAAAAGGTCGAGGGCGGCACGGAACAATTGGTATGAGCTGAGGCCCCTCCCCAGTGCCTTTCTCCTGCTTGCTTTACTCCCCACGACCCGGGGCTCTTCCCCTAGCACAAGGAATGCAAGAAGAGCACTCCACCATGGTCCCATCGCTTCGAAGCCCCGTACACACACCCGAGATCCTCCACCGTAGCCACGTTGATTAGCCCACACCCGAAGCAGTGTGAGGGCG
Source organism: Collybia sp. MG36 (assembly GCA_003313185.1). NCBI lineage: Eukaryota > Fungi > Basidiomycota > Agaricomycetes > Agaricales > Clitocybaceae > Collybia > Collybia sp. MG36. The sequence continues at coordinate 10,592 of QGOG01009765.1, forward strand.
TCCGCGAATGCGGGGGTCTCGTTCTTTAGTGTGTGGGTGGCAAGTAAGTGTATTTTAGGGGTCATTGCCGTGAGGAGGGCATGATTATACAATGGTGTTGGGGCAGGTGTCGATTTGTCCTCATCTTCTGAGTTCGACGAAATACGGAGGTTTGAATGGGAGGGGGAAAGGCGGTGGGGCGATATGGGTGACTGTGTTGAAAGCACAGGGATGATACACACTTCTGCATGAAGCTTCGTGAAATCACTGGAGGATTGATCTGAATGACATGAGATGGATTGGCAAAACCCAAGCCATGGAACACACCTGGCTTGTGAGTCACCACCAGTTTGGTTAGCCGTGCGTCGTTGGACACAGATTGGTACGAGACCTCAGCATCAAGACCGCTTTTCGAAGATTTGATCGCTGATGCTATGATCGCAAGATAAAAGGCTCGTTTTTGGAAGAAGCGGGCATTGAGATAATCTTTCTCTTGGAAAAGACTCTATCGTAAAATTAGCCACATCAGGCATAGGTTTGACAGGCTCACATTAGGCATTTCCACCGCCAGATCGACCCCAAATTTCGTACCATCCTTGCCCTTCACGCTGACTTTGTTGGCCCAGCTGCCAACGAGCACAATTTCCCCTGGCTTTTCGAACGCGACCTTCCAATTGGTCTCCTCTGAGGGAAGAGGAAACACGTAAGGAACGGAGACGCTTTTTTTCAGCAATTTTCGTGCCGCTTCAAGGGGGTGTTGTGGAGAAACAGGTGATATACCCATTATAATTGCATGTAACGCAAGCAGGAAACGGTCGAGGGGGGGTATTCGAGATGCTTTGGGGCGAACATTGGGCAGTAGGGCATCAATCTTGAGCATGTGTAAGCTAAAATAACGGAGCGAATGTACTTCAGCATACCTGCAGTTTGAAGGAGCTGGAGCGGAAGAGTTCTGCTGCATCCTTGATCACTCGCAACTCCTCACCAGTCGGCGGTTTTTTTGGTTTCGTGCCCGAATGTTGTTGATCCTGGACCGCCGCACTGTTATTTGCTTGTTCTTCGATTCCGGGCCACTCTTCTTCATCCTCACCCTCTGATTCTGCCACCGACGAACCTCCATCGCCCTTGGACGGCTGTGCATCTACCCCCAAGTCGGGCTCCTCATAGTGATCTGCTAATTTGGGGTTCTGTTCGTAACCCTGTTATAACTATCGTTTGTACAAGCCAAAAACTATTGGCACCTTGCGTGAACCAGTCCTCTCGATCCGTTTCCGTTTGAGATTGGTGGTCATTTTGATCTTGAAGTGGGTGAGCAAAAATTCTGCACAGCCACCAGGGGTTTCGATCACCACTTGTCCGTAACCTCAGAAACCAAGGTAGGTGTGTAGACAGCCCCAAATCGCCTGAATTAAACTGGCATATACACCCAGCAAAATATCTGAACCATTCCATGCGACAACCTCCACCAGTCCTTGAAGCCGTAGATCCTGCTCGCGAAGATGCTCGGCGACTGATTGACCAAGAAATATCCGCGCTCGAAGACTCAACCCGAAAACTCAAGACGCGTAGAAACTTGATCTCACCTATCAACCACCTCCCCCCAGAGACACTGTCTAGAATATTTGCTTTCTGTGTCACACGATCCATCGTTTGGGTCCGCAGCGTCACCCACGTCTGCAGGCTTTGGCGAGATGTTGCACTAGATTTCCCGCAACTGTGGAGCAAGATAATGATTTTTGGCTTCCAGGGGGGCCAATGCGTCAAGGAGATGTTGCACCGGTCCAAGATGGCTAAACTTTTGCTCGCTATAATTCACCCTGCTCTAAAACTCGGTACCGCAGAACTAGCTCTTTCTTATCTCGAACGCATAGAAACTCTACGCATTGACCTCCCGAATGATACTCCAACCGCAAGCGAAATGTTTGCGCTACTAGAATCCCCTGCACCTATTCTTTCGGCTTTCATCCTGCGGCGTTCGAGGTATCCTCCCTCACCTCCAGTGTTTATTCCAGACACTATATTCAACGGAGAGACGCCGAGTTTACGGAAACTTGAACTCGGGGGCTACTATCCCAACTGGAGCTCACCTATGCTTCACAACCTCACAACCTTGAAGATAAACTTGAACGCCAATTCCGCAATCCAACCGACCACAGAACAATTGATCTCCATATTGAAGAGCTCATGTCACCTTCGGCGACTCAAATTAATCCATTGCCTTCCAACAGGAGGCGACCTTGCAGTACTATCCAAGCGCCCGGAAACTGTGGTTTTGGAACACCTGGCCAAGTTCAAAATCATCTCAACTGTTTCAGCGTGTACGAATATTCTCAGTCGGATCTCGCTTGGGCCTAGTACCATGATATCGGTTGGCGCCAATTGTAGCAAATTGACCCAACCTGAAGGCTCGGATTTACAACTGCTACAATTCTTCTCATCTTTGGGTTCCTCCTTGGATCCCAAGGCGGCCCCTTTTCAAGAATTGCTGGTTCGAGTCCAATCGCGGTCTTTCACGCTTCAAGTGACGTCTCCTGCCTCAGCATCTGGTCGTAAGGACATTTCAGTCAGATGCTCTTCTCCGCCGACCACAAACAGAAGAATCACACAACAATTACTAGCTTCTGCGTTCCAGTCAATCTCGATGGGGCAGGTGATTCGTTTGCACTTAATCGGCCACGACAAAACGATACCTCCAGCAGCGTGGCTTTCCTGCCTCCGAGAAATGCCTCTTCTGCAATCAATAACCCTTGTGGACGGGACTTGTAATCTATTTGAAGCCCTGCGCATGGATCTGGATTATCTCATTGCCCAGGAAACACAGGATGCTGGCTCGGGCCGGGAGTACGATAACCGCCCCCCCAGGACAGTAGTCCTACCCGAACTCGAAACGATCAACGCCAGGGGTGTGGTTTCTGCTCAATCGCACAACGGCACTCAATTCTCGGAGCTCCTCATTGATCTGTTCACGAAACGGTATGAGCGAGGGGCCGTCCTTCATTGCCTCAGTCTCGAACGCTGTTGGTGCATTTACCAAACGCATGTTGAAAGTCTGGAGAAAATCATTGGCATTGTTTATTGGGACGATCGAGCTCTTCCGGCTTGTGCTAGCGACTCCGAATCCTCTGACGAATCTGAGTCTTCAAACTGGGAGCAAACAATGAGTAATTCCAGCGATGATGAGGACAGCGAGGACAGTGACAATAGTGAGGATAGTGAGGATAGTGAGGATAGTGAAGATGGTGAGGATAGTGGGGACAGTGAGGACAGTGAGGACAGTGAGGACAGTGAAGATAGCGAGGATAGTGAGGACAACGGGGACGATGAGGACGGCTGATTGATCACGCGTTGTAAGGCAGAACTCCCCCAACTCGACAACATCGAGATATTCACGATCGCGTAGCTCTGAATTGGCCTCAAGCATTGCAACTCAAGTATAGCCACCGTATATTCCTTTCCACCATAACCAGTATGGAAATTTCAGCTCGAGGTTTCAACAGCAGTGTATGGCACAGGTATGAGCAACTACCTAGTCTCGAGCCCAATTGCTGTGCTCCTGAAGCTTCAGAGGTCGACGACTTACAATCTCTCAATTATAAGTTATTCAGCGTTATTGAACCGTCTTCCAAATCCTTTTAGCAACATTAACATCATGTTGACCCACCCCAGAATAAATGGCCCAGCACGACCCGCCTCACGATCCTCCGTCGGAGCAAGGATGTAAAGTGCACTTGGTTACCAGTGGTGCTAACACCCGGCCCAAGGGGGAGTTTGCGGAGTAAATTGACTGAGATTTGTGATTATCTTCAAGTTGATCAGTGATCAGTGGTGAAAAATCTGCACAGCCACTAGCAGCGTTCCATCCCGCTTCCAAACAATATAATGCTAATAGTACTATAATACTCGAGACACCACATTTTTCAAGGCGACCTAGGCAGGTAGACTCAGTCCAACTCAATGATCTGGTCCAAACTACTGATGTATATATGTAAGATACTCGAGCTATTCATGCAGCAACCCCCACAGACACTTGAAGCGGTGCATCCCACTGGCACCCGCGAAGATGCTAGACAACTGATTGACCAAGAAATATCCGCGCTCGAAGACTCAATCCGAAAACTCAAGACACGTAGAAACTTGATCTCACCTATCAATCAACTCCCTCCAGAGATACTGTCCAGAATATTTGCTTTCTGTGTCACACGACCCATCGTTTGGGTCCGCAGCGTCACCCACGTCTGCAGGCTTTGGCGAGCCATTGCATTGGACTTCCCGCAACTGTGGAGAAAGATAACGATCCACGGCTTCCAGGGGGGTCAATGCGCCAAGGAGATGTTGCGCCGGTCCAAGATGGCTAAACTTTCGCTCACTATAAATTACCCCACATCCCAGAAAATATCCAGGCCAATACAGGCAGCTCTCTCTCATGTCGAACGCATCACGACATTACGGATCCGACTCGCGGGTGGTGCTACGTCAGCCGAACAAATGATCACACTCCTAAAGTCTTCCGCCCCTGTTCTTTCATCTTTCTCCTTGCGTTCGGGGCATCTTGTCCCCCCGGTGCTCATTCCAGATAATATATTCAATGGAACCACGCCAAATTTACGGCGACTTGACCTCAGGGGCTATTATCCCAACTGGAGCTCGCCTATGCTTTACAACCTCACATCCTTGAAGATACATGCCAAATCCACATCAACCACAGAACAGTTGATCTCCGTGTTGAAGAGCTTATGTCACCTCCGACAGCTCGAGTTGATGGGTTGTCTTCCAACAGGAGACGATATTGCAAAACCACCCGAACGCGTGGAAGCTGTGGTTTTGGCACATCTGGTCGAGTTCAAAATTGCCTCAACTATTTTGGGATGTACGAATATTCTCAGTCGGGTCTTGTTTGGGCCCGGTACGATGGTGTGGGTTGATGCTAATTGTGGCGAAAGGGTTCAGCCTGACGAATCGGCTACGCGGCTGTTACGATTTTTCTCGTCTCTGGCTTCCTCCTTGGATTCGAACGCGGTCCCTTTTCAAGAACTGTTGGTTCAAATCCAAACGTGGTGTGTAGTACTGCAAATGACCACTAAGCCTGCTGCCCGACCATGCGATCGTAAAAATCTAACCGTCAAATGCTCTTCCCTGCCTTCCAGCCGAATCACAAGTTACAACATCATTCAAGAAGTATTGGCCTCTGGATTCCAATCAATCTCGTTAGGGCAGGTGGTACGTTTATCCACAATCGGCCGTGACGAAATTGCTCCAGCCGTGTGGCTTTCCTGTCTCCGAAGAATGCCTAACCTGCGTTCAATATCCTCTGCGAACGGGGCTCGTAATTTGTTTGCGGCCATGCGCCTGGATCTGGAATGTCTCATTACCCAAGAAACACGAGTGGCTGGGTCGGGTCGAGGGTATGAACACCTCTCAACGGTGGTGGTCCTGCCCAGGCTTCAAATGATCTATGTCAGGGGCATGGACTTTTCTCACTTGCACAATGGCACTCCATTTGCGATGCTCCTCGTTGATTTGATCATAGAGCGGTATGAGCGGGGAGCCGTCCTGCATACCCTCAATCTCGAATGGTGTCGCCGCATCCATCAGACGCATATCGACAATCTGGAGGAGGTCATAGGGGCGGTTCATTGGGACGGCCAAATCTTCTCGGCTCGTGATGCAGACGATTGGGAGCGGGCAAGTCGCATTCCCAACAACGATGAGAACAGTGGGGACGATAGCAGCGACGACGACGAGTACTTTGATCATTGACCGAGTGCGCACAAATTTCGCCGTCCACCGCAAAACTCGTCTACAACTCAACAGAATCGAGATATTCACTTCTGCGTAGTCCTGCGCATAAGCTTTAGGCCTATATCACTCAAGTACTCATATATATATCTTTTCATTTGGGCACACATAGGTACATATCCCTGAATGCAAATGGAAGTAGAATTTGGGCTAGTAAAAAAACGCAGCACCGTTTGATGCAATGTATCCACTGCTACTGAGTCTTGGAGCCCCTGCTTGATGCTGCGCTTCCAGGACTTCGAGGGCCGACTTACAGCCTGTTCGGTAGTGTTATTGAACTATCTTCCAAATTCTTTTAGCAACATTCGTCATCGCCCCATTCCAGGATAACCCCCCAGCACTATCCGCCTCACGGCTCTCCTTTGAAGCGAGACTGTAAGGTATACCCCGATCACCAGTGGTGCTGACACCCGAAACAAGGGGAAGTTCGCAGAGTATATCGATCCCGAGCTGGCTTGCCGTCGTTCTGAATTTATCGGGTTCCCCAAAAAGGTAGTGGAGCTGGGTACACGATGGACAGATGAAGTGCGATTGATTCAATAGCATGCCTATAATCTAAATATAGGCAAGGATTTGAGCTCTGAGGGACAAAAAAAAAATACGGGACCGCGTACAGGGATTGACACCTTCCGCATCATTGCAATGCCTTTTCTTACATCGGCAAGTGCAACGTCCTGGGGTGTTGAGACAATGACGGCACCTATCATTACGTTCAGAATGGCTGTTTTCAGCTTTATCCAACTGACCATTGATCTCAACAAGCTGGCCTAACGACAGTGGGACATCGCCAGTGCCTGGGGGCATATCAATGACCAGCACATCCAAGCCAGACCCTCCATCGCCACAGGTCCAATCAACATCAAATAGGAGTTGCTGGACGGCCTTTTGTACCATGAGGCCGCGCCAGACTATGGGAGTATCATTGCTTGTGCTCGAGTCACCGGAACGCGGTAACAGAAAACCCATGGACATGGACGGAAGGCCATGGTTTATCAATGGTATAATGGCACCCTCTATCATGGCTTAGCTAATGCAAAAAATGTAATTCGCTGACGCACTTTGGCTGTTAGTTCCGGTTCATCACTGTTTTGGAGACCCATAAGAGTTGGGATTGAAGGGCCAAATATATCAAGGTCAAGAATCCCAACTTTCAGTGGAGCAGAGCCTTCGGGGGCCCTGAGGAGGGCCAGAGAGAATGCCAAGTTTACTGGCACTCGGATGATCACCTCGCATAGCTGCTAAAGCAAGACACTCACCAGCAATCGTGCTCTTGCCCACACCTCCTTTACCACTCGCAACCACAATAACTTTCTTTACATTTGGAATGGGCCGTTTCGGTGTGGGGCCAGCCCTCCGAGGCATTTGTGGTGGAGGGCCTGAACGTCTTGGTAAACCCTGCTCAGTGATGAAAAACTGGTTCGGTGAAACGTGAATTTGATGTGTATTCACCAAGGGGTTTTCATGATGTGCGAAAGGGGATGTCCTCAAGTTTCTAGCAAGGATGCGACCCAGAGAGGCGTTTAAAACGCGCCGAGTACATGACACAGGTGATTGGGCAAGCATGGACGGACGGGGGCTTGCCATGTCGCGTCCGAGATTTCGCGAATTTATTCCAAAGTCTTTGGGTTCAAACACTCGCAATTAGAACGACAGTCGACCCGTAATGCTTGCATCAGTCCTACAGCTGAAACATACATTCCATCGACGATACATCATAAAATACCACAATTTCCAACATCGCCCCGCCCAAACCTACCTACTCGAGCTCCCACCACCGGAGGGCGCGGCCCTCACTTTACAGGCCGCCCCACCTGTTCGCGCGTTGGCCTCCAGCCCTAGCCCAAACACCTTGCCCAGGCTCAGTCGAAGCGAGTCGTACACCGCCTGGTGTGGCGCAGGATGTATCGAGTCCACCGTGTGCATGTGGATCAGTCCAGTCAGAGGGGAGAACGTATACGTCGAGTCGCTGGGCTGCAAGTCAAGACACGGAGGAATAGTATTACGTCGCACTCACACTTGCCACTCCCCTGGGCTGCGGCTTACCCGCGCGACCCCCGTCACACTGAGACCCACGAACAAGCTCTTCTCCCGAGTCCTCATCTCACCTGCTCTGTGACCTAAACTAGGCTCATTGGTCCCTGGTGCTGCTGCATGTTCTGGGGAAGATCCCGGTCTGTTCACCACAACTCGACGCAACACAACATGGAGGTCAGAGTACAATGCATTCAAGGTGTGCCGCACAAACGCGGATGATGCCATGTACAGTGGCATCCCTATGGTGATTCAGCCCAGACCAACGACCAATGGATATTCGCCATACCTTCGATATACAACACCTGGGGAAATGGTGGGGGGAGAACCGTAGGTGGCGTGTAGGAAAGCTGGATCTTCGGGCTATATATCACCTCCATATCATCATTCGCCCTGTCGTACTCAAACAAGCTTGTGTTGGCAATGGGGATGTGAATAGAGGACGATGCTCGTGGTATCCCAGTTGACTTATCAAACGACGTCATGAGGCCATGAGCGAAAAAGTCAGGAAGAGTGTGCTGCAGTATGTATATCGCCCGCCCTGGATGAGAGAATTATATTGGAGCGGAGACTTGGGATAGTATCAGAGTGAGAAATGATATGACGCGAGGAGCTGACCTGTGCGTATCTCCCACTCCTGGTCAGATATCTCTGGGGGACCTTCCGGGTCGGAATGATGAACAGAATCTGGAGGAGGCCGAGAGCGTACGCCTAGATCGGTGGCAGGTTTTCCAAAATGGCGGAGTTGAACTGAGGATGTGTTGGTGATACTCAAGTAACCCTGGCGGTGGGTCCGCTTTTGGGGTAATGAAAAGGTTGCAAAATTCCATCGTCGGGCATTACGAGCAGGCGTGTACATTATGCTTCGAGACATGAGGAACGACGGCAATGATAGTTCCCCAGTGTAGTGGTGTTGTGTTTGGCTGGGGCGGGATAACCAAACAAAAAAGGTAGCAAATCAACCCGCCGAACGCAACACCGAGTCTTTGAACCTATAGCGAATGTTGCATGTTGAAGTATACAAGTACATAGTGCAGAAATGCATCGCTCGCCAGCAATTGGAGATTGGCTAGTGTTACCACGCAGCCCCAAGATGACAGAAGCTACATGTGACATTGGGCGTAATGGGGCAACTTGCCTGATGAGTTGAATGAGCTAGAACAGTCCAAAATGAAGGTTTACGGCGGAGAAATAATGTGGGCTTCTGTTAGATTATCTACGAAACGGAACCGCGCACTAAGCCTCCCAAGGCCGCTGGTAGGTCACCTCGAGACCTTCAGACACGAATCGACACAGCGAAGGGAGCGGAAACGGTATGCTATGTGGACCGAAACAGCCCAACCTGAGGTGCTGGAGCAGGGAAACCCTATCCATAGTAGATGAAGGAATATATCGCCGCGAAGCGACCATACCCGCCACTGATGCCTCGTCAAACGTGGTTGGTCCATCAATCCAGAGGGAAGTAAGGCGGGGGACAAGGCAACCCAAATGACTGGCATTCAGGCGATACATAAAATCGTTGTCAAAGTTACCATGGTCGCCGCGCGTCTCGTCGCATCCAATGTCAAGGAACATGACATATGGTACGAGCTCAAGAATTTGTGTGAATTGAGCCGAGGAGAGGGGAAGCCGCTTAAGTTGGAGGGTTGTAAGCAGCTTGGACGACCTGTGGAGGAATAGAGAGAAGCCTGGCCAGAAGTCAATGTCAACAAGCTGAGCCTGTGGTGCAACTTTCAAGATCTGGAGGGAGGGGAGGGCGAGGGAGTGGAAGAATTGACTGATGCTGCCTTCGTCTATAGTCAAACAGGTCACCTCCAAGACCTTGATATTGGAGTTACAGATCAAAGCTGGGGTGCCCCGGCTGGGAGGTATGGACGCGAAAATATCCATGTACAGGTGACACGACAACAGATTCTTGGAAAATTTGATCGCGTGCAGAGCTATAGTGAACTCACTGCATTCCAGTTCTTCGATTTGTGTCCATGGCAATTTCATAAGATCGGGACTAACTACCCCTTCCAAGGTGAGCGTGGTTAGGTGTGAGGCCCATTCGTACACATCAACAGTGCACCTCTCGGGGTAGTAAAATGACAAATGCAAGGCCCTGAGGGAATGGAGATGGCTTTTGACGGGCGCCAGACCAAACTGGAAATCCTGGTCCAAGAGATGGAACTTAATGTGTTCCCAACGATGTGCTTGCGGCACGATAATGTCCAACACCTGATTCCATGTTTCTGGCTTGTTTTCATACGTAATGGTGAGATGCAGCGGCGCCTGCTTTGACCAGGTCATATATTGTTTCAGCAAAGATAATAGTCCTTCGGGCTTGTGCTTGAGGTTGATTTGAATCTCGGACCATAGTCGGAGGGTGTCTATTGCGGCTTTTCTCCACCGAGAGCAAACATGTAGGAGTGTAAGAGCTGGAGAACATGACTTTTTTTCGAGGTCCGGGTGTTCCCTGGCAGGCTCCCGTTTGACTACCGCCATGAAAATCTCTGCAAGGAGCTCCGGGGGGAAGCGTAAAAGTGACGGACGACCGATCTGGTGTGCGTTGACGTGGTCCATGAATATATCGGCTTTCGCATTTGAGAATTCTTCAGTGTGGCGAGTTTGATTATCCGCGCAATGGGTGAGGGTTCGAGTATGCGTCATTATGGAAGCAGATGGGGCGCAATTGAAGAATACGGATTCGGAGGGGTCAGCGCGCAAAATAGATGACGTTGGGGGGAACCGACAACACGCGTCGTTACAAGGAGAATCGGCGGGTACCCACTTGAGAAGTCTGATACTTCAAGGATAAAGATCGCGTTCAAGTTATGTTGGAGGCAGGAACTACGATAAGGGAACTCACACTTTGTCCTTTGTTCGAGCCAAGGGGGTGCAAGAGTGGAGTATATAACATGCGTTGGGATACTACGCATCCGACACCATGATGGATGTCGTAGTTCAACCGAACACTAGCCCGGGAACAGTGTACAACCTCGTGAATAGTTTTACCCCGTGACATGCGGGTGACACTCGAGGCTTTCCTTGCCCCACTACCGCCCAAGACAAGGTTATTATAGATCCAGCAGCGAATGGCTGATGCACAGGATATTGTAACTGCAACAACCGAGGTTGTCATAGAGTGAGTTTGATCGAGCTCACATCACCACCAAATCGTGAACGATGTGCCATCACTAGCGCGCAACCGGATAGTAAGACCAGGCGCTACGATCGTCAGCTTCGGTATGACATATCCTCATATTATCCTATAATTTTTGACTGTGACATAGTCTCTGGGCAGCAACCGGCCAGAGTGCTCTCGAGAATGCGCACATCCTGGTCATATCCGCCTCTGCCACTTCTACCTCGATCCTTAAGAATCTTGTTCTGCCTGGCATTGGCCGATTTACCATTCTAGATCATGAAGAAGTCTCCCCCCAAGATGCAGGGAATAACTTCTTTCTCGAGGGGCAATCCAGCATTGGCAAGCCGCGCGCCAAAGAAGCTGTCCGGCTCCTCGCAGAGCTAAACGATGGCGTCGAAGCTGTGGCGGACACCTCCAACTTGGACAGCCTTCTTGATTCGGACCCATCATCTTGGAATCATACTATTGTCATTGCACATAACTTAGAACCCCGGGCGCTCGAAAAGCTTTCTGCTCTTTTGTGGGCGGACTCGTCCCTTCCGCCGCTCGTCGTCGTGCGCTCAGCAGGGTTCCTCGCAGAATTCTTTATTCAATTCCACGAGCACACGAGTGAGTTGCCCATACATCACCCCTGCCCATGATCGAATATTTCCAGTCATTGAAAGTCACTCCGAAACGGCGCCCTCGCTGCGGATCGATAAGCCATTTCCTGCGCTCCTTGAATATTGCCTTTCTCTCGATTTTTCCGCTATGGATCCAACCGACCACACACATGTACCGTACGTTATAATCTTAGTCCGTGCTCTTGAGGACTGGAAGAAATCGGTACGAATAACCTGTTAGTTGTATTTTAATTAACCTATGCGCAGCATGGCGGTAGCCCTCCTCAATCATATGCCGAGAAGAAGGCTTTCAAAGAAGGTATTCTTGCCATGAAACTCAAGCCGGACGAGGAGAATTTCGATGAAGCCGAATCACAAGCATATCGATGCTGGACAGAAACTAAAGTCCCTTCAGATATCAGCGCCCTTTTCCAGGACCCCGGTTTGTCATCGTTGACCTCCGCCTCGCCCCCCTTCTTTCATCTCCTCGCCGCGCTCCAAAAGTTCACACTTGAGCCCCCTCATACTCTTCCCCTCACGAGTACGCTACCTGATATGAAGGCAAACACGACAAGTTATATCCATCTGCAAAAACTCTATAAAACCCGCGCCGAGGAGGAAAAAGCGTTGTTCAAGTCCTATCTAACCATTCCCACTGACGATTCCATCATTGATGCGTTCGTTAAAAATGCGCACGGCCTGAAAATCTTGCATGGGAAGCAATGGGGCGCGTTAGATTCTAGTCCCCCCGCTCTGGGTAGCTATATCCATTATCCTTCAAAAACCAACTAACATTCCAGCAGCCACTGCAGTGTCAAATTCTTCAAAAGCAGCGGCAATCCATCTTGCTCTAGCCTCACTAACCGCGCTGAAAACTCGGAACCTCGAGGCAAACCCAACCGTCGAGCTTCTCACAGCTGAGGCCCAGAGACTGCTGCCCTCCGGCACCAACCTGCCTGAGGAGTTTAGCGATGCGGTGGGCGAAATGTACGTGCCTTACATAACATTGGTGGCGGGCTATTGACTAATGTCCATGTGGTAGTGCAAGAGCACCCACAGCCGATCTTCCGAATACAGCGGCTTTGATGGGCGGCTTGGTTGCCCAAGAGGTTATTAAGATGATCACGAAGCAATATGTTCCGATTGATGGGTATTGTGTAGTGGATTTAGTGGAAACTTGGACTGGCATGGTCTGATGTAGCAACCTGTTGGGTTTATATAGATGTAAGAACTGAAAATTGTAATTTGTTTTCCAAACTCTGGAGAAAATGACAGTCCGGGGGCCGGGCCGTGTGCAACATCGTTTATATGAACTATAGCCTCCCTAACTTCAAGCCAACACGGAGGTGACCAGGTTCGACTCACGCTACACCGAGGGCTTGTCCACTAGATTCCAAACAGCCAGGAGTAGTCATGGTCCATGTGCGCAATAATGATTCAAGCTCCGAGATCCCTGGCCTGGCTGGGCGCTGCTGGCGGCGTTGCGTACGCAGCCGGCACGGCGCCGCATAACAAGCTTAAAAGCAACTGGTCAAGTTCAATTGGCACCACATCCTCATGAACGCCTTACAATCCGTTTCCACCAAAGCACCTCTGCGCCGCATTCTCGGTACCAGTTTTAGGCAGCTGCAGCATCGTCAGCTCCCAACACAGCGTCGGACATTTTTGACGATCATAGAGCAAGGGCACGAGGGATGGCGGTTAAGGTGAGTAGTGTTCCATCTGATATGGAGCAGGCGACTCAAGGCCATTGGTGTAGTCTCGGTCGAAATCCCGTACGGCTCTCACCCGGGCTCAATATGAAGATTCCACTGTATCACACAGTCCTCCACATTGATTTAAGGGAATCATCGATCTCTATACCGAATGTAACTTGTCATATTATTCCCATGTATGTGGTACTTATTCAATGGACTAAAGCTACCTGGATATACGGCTGACAATGTGGGTCCATTGAAATCTGACGCGTTCTCCCTCTGACACCTCATCCACCAGGTCCCTGTCACTTGTTCCGGCTCCCTCTTTTACCGAATCGTGGACGGGTACAAGGCACGTACAATCTACTTGGATGCAGTTTGGATTTTAACACCTCATAGGCATCTTTCGATGTCAGCGATGTGCAGAGTAACATTCGTAACACGGGCATGTCCGCTGTACGCTCTGTTCTCGGTCATTTCTCCTACGACCAAGTGTGTTTCGTCCTCTGCTACTATGCTCATTGCTAATGTATGCTCTAGGTTATTAGCGATCGTAATGAGCTAAACAAGCGTCTGAATGTCGTCATCGGAAATTCCATCTCCGTACGTCGCGATCCTGCCTTCTCATTTGTTGTACCGCCCGACTGATATACTGAATTCACTAACAAGAATTGGGGCGTTGAGTGCTCAAGATTCGAAATCCAGACTTTCCAACCCGCGAACCGCGAAGTCGAGGTAAACCCTTCTATCTCGCTCCTGGCCCCTCGTTGACCACCCAATATAGCGCCAACTGGAGCTCCAGATGGAGGCGGAGCGTAATAGGCGCAAACAGCTTCTGGACACACAAGCGCAAATCAACGTCGCAGAGGGTCAGAAACAACGCGTCATCCTAGAGAGTGAGGGTCATGTAAGTCGCACACATTCTCGATTCGCGCATCAGCTCACGGACATTGCGACCCAGCTCGAGGCAAAATCAAACGAAGCAGACGCGAGTTTCAAGACAGTGGTCCGGGAGGCCGAGGCCAGGTGCGTCTCTACCGCATTCGTGCATCTATTATGCTGACACCCCGAGAAGACAACAACAGGCTCTCATGGAGGCCACTGCCATTGCCCGGCAGATCGACGAGGTGGCGCAGTCAATAGCTCACGATAAAAACAATGTCACACACCAGGACCGACAGCAGGCCCTCGCGGCGCTTGTCGAGTTGAGGCGGTTGGAACAGCTCAGGGCGATCGCAGCGGGCAAGGGTAACTCAACCTACTTCTTCGGTGACAAAGCCGCGCTGGGGGGCGTGGATGCATTCAATATTGATTATGCACAACATATCAAGGGCGGTATGGGAGGCAAGCCATCTGGCGCTGGTGTCATCGCCGTGCAATGATCAGTGGCACCATGTATTCATCTCGTCATGTATTTATAATTTCACATGGAATCCACCCCTCACATCTAATCATAAAATACTAACGCTCTCAACTCGATGGATTCGCGGGCAGGTGTTCCTGCTGGTGTCGCAGGATCGCTGAATCCTGTGTGTGGGGTGAATTTTGCGACGCTTCCGTCTTCGATAGAATCAAAGCTGATGCAAATGAACAATCAGGAAACAGACACAGACAAGCACAAAGCACAACTGACCACTTAATGAGAATCAATTCGTCAGGGGTTACACCATGGAAGTACGTCCAATGATGATTCGGGTTATATTTCACACCAAGCGTCTCCCCTTCTCGGTCAGAGTAGAGGAGCGCAACGGGAATAACATCGTTCTTCTCGTCCACAGTCCTGAAGTCGCACAACGCGAGTGGCCAGTCGATGGCTGGGTGTGAAATGGGTCTCCAGAGGTTGATGATCTGGAATCGGCGTTTGAGGAGGGCTTCGGCGTCCTTTGGGGGCAAGTGGCGGTGCACCCGAGCGATCGACGCCGCAGGCGTTTGATCAATATGGGCTTGAGCGACCGGTTGGCGCTTGTCGGGGTTATCATCAATTACCCCGGGGCGCCGGCGGCGGATCGCTGATATCATAGCCTATGTTAGTCCGGCTCCGTAATTGGAAACATATAATTCAACATACTATGGTCAAAAAGTACCACTCTGCTTGCTCCGGTGAACTCTTTGATAAGCTCAATGCTTTCGGGATAGTATTCTGCACGGATCTCGGCGTCGCTGTTGAATGTCTTGTGCTTCGAGGGGCGGTTGAATAGTTGGAAGCCTGTTGTGTCCAGGGTGGCCGAATCCTCCTTCCCTCGGATGTTTTCGATGACGATGGGGTGCTTGCCATAGCTATAATTCCGGTCTCTCTCCCCTGTCTTGGGGTTGGCATTTATTGTCTGGTATGCACGCTTGCCGTCTGTGGGTGGCTCGAAGAATGCGAGAGTTGCGGTAGTCGAGCTGGGAGTGGTGGTCATTGTGGGAAGGATTGAACTATAGTGGATTCTGGAGGACGCCGGGGTACATATAGGCCTGAAGAGCTCCCGAAAGACGCTGATAAAGCACGATTGCATCGAGCTTCTCGCCCATTGCGTGCTCCTGGCACACGAACTTGGAAACCTACTTACTAACCAGCTGAGTCAAAATCCTGGGCTCGAGGCCATTCGTCATTAAGTGAGCATTTGTCGATCGGTGTGATTGGCAGATGGTTATTCCGCCGTAATGTGGGGAACTGTAGCGATCGCATCTCACGCGACCACTCACACCCCCTAGTATACCTTATCTGTCTCGTGA